>JAKSZT010049875.1:124617-157554 GCA_026826555.1 Tolypeutes matacus | reverse complement strand
TTCTGTCGGGGTCCGAGAGGGGGACGCTGAATGGTGAGGACACTCAAAAGAGCTTAATGCAGATGCATCATGAAGAGGCTTTTCTGAGGGTAAATCTGTGCAAAATTGGTAAAAATGGTTATTTGTAAATCTTTGGAAATGAATAGAAATGGTGAAAGCACATCATAGTGTTTATAACTAGCAGAGCTATTATATGGGTATGGCAGTGGTTGAAAGGGAAAGTCTGAGGACATGTATATTACTAGAATGAAAGCTAAAAAATGTAACGTAGGGCTGTATAACAGTGAAACCTCATGTGAAATACGAATATGGGTGATATTGCTTATATTAGACTGTTATTTACAAAACATAAATACAAATAAACTAGAGAGATGGAAACAGAATAGCAGCTATGTATGGCAAGGGAAAGAGAGATTGAGAGGTGATGTGGTTTTTTGTTTGTTTTTTTAATTATTGTTGGAATAACGAAAATGCTCTAAAACTGATTAAAGTGATGAATGCAGAACTATGTGATTATACTGAATACTATTGATTGTGCACTTTGGATGAATTTATGGTTTATTAGTATGTATCAGTAAACTGATTTGTAAAAAAAAAGGAGAAGAGGCTTTTGAGGGCAGTGATGGGAAAGAGATGCGTGGTCAGCCAGCAGGTGATGGCGAATGAGATCTCTAGCTCTATCTGCTCACTTACTGTTTTCATTTTGGAGACAGATTCCTTATTTAAGGAATTATCCCCAAGTTTATGATTTTGAAAACAAGGGGAAATTACTATGATACAATTTTCTTCTTAATTAGACATTTCATAATAATGACAATGACTTATAGCTGAGATGCCTCTTAAGACTATAATGACATCAGAGTGGATGGTCTAATACCCTTTGGACTGCTTTTCTTATAATGTATTTTTCTTCCCATTGTCTGCAGAATTTCCCATGTCCTCCTTTGCAATGTAACCCAGCGGGTGTCATTCTGGTTTGTGGTTACAGACCCTTTGAAAAACTGCACCCTTCCTGCTGAGGAGGTAGAGTCAGCCATAAGGTAATCCCCACTAAATATGCCTTCTCTGTCTTCTGTAGATTTGGAAAAAGTCTGTTTCTTCCCTTCTTCACACAGAATTTATTTACCAAGAGGTCAAGGAGTTCATTCCATTAGTTGATATTAGAGAGGAGCGTGGATTGGTGGTTCTCATCCCTAGTCAATTTTGCCTTCGAGGAGACATTTGGCAACATCTGGAGACATAAAATCAACTAAGGAAACGTCTGGAACATTTTTGATGATCACAGCTAGGGGGTGCCACCAGCTCTGAGTGGGCATTGGCCAGGGATGCTGCTGAACATGCTGTCCTGCACATGTTTGGCACATGTATCAGTAATGCTGTGGTTGAGGAAGCCTGGTTAAATTATTAGCTGGGAATATTTAGTTCTTTCTTCTTTTGGTAAGAATACCTTGTATGACACAATTGGGTGATGGTTCATCACATGGACGCTGGAGCGAGAATGCCTCATTTTTTAGTGCTGGCTTTGCCTCTTCCTAACTGTGTGAATGCTGTCCAGTTACTCACTCTACTGTGCCTACCTCTGACCCTCTGTAGAGTGGGGATAGTCATGATACCTCTCAGAGTTGTTGAGAAGATAAAATGAGTTAATAAATGTAATGAGTTGCAAGATCTCTGTGGCGATTGACTCCAATTGGAGATTCCAGTGGTGAATGGGGATTTAGTCTGTACTTGAGCTATGACTTCCAGTTAGCCCGAGAGGGACTGGAGTCCATTCCCAGCCTGTAGTGAGAAAGCAGCAAAGGATTAACCAGGTAGAATGAGAATGCAGAGCAGCTTTTCATTTTTCCTTGAGGTAAACTCCAGCAGTCGGGTTCATTTATTTTGTGGAAAGGTTGGTATTCCCAGATTATCAAAATTCAGTCATAAAAACAGAAAAAAACATTTCATAGCTAGATAAAAATTACTTTGAAACTATCCTTTGCTGTGGATTATCTGACTGGGATTCTCCTTCACGTCCACGAATGAGTACATTCCTCCGTACAGATTTTTATTTGCTAATGGGGGTCTTCACTGATAGCCTGGTGCTGGTCTTCAGAGATTCTCAAGCCATTGTTATCAGGCTCCAGGCCTGCACTGTCCACTACACCACATGTGGCAATCGAGCCTTTGAAATGTGGCCAGTCCAAAATGAGATGTGCTGTAAGAGCATAACACACATTGTATTTCCAAGATTTAGAATAAAATAAAATGTTGACTACCTCAATAATTTTTAAAATATTGACTACATGTTGAAATCATATTTTCTCAGGTATACTGGGCTTAATAAAATATATTATTGAAATTAATTTCACCTGTTTCTTTTTACTTTTTTAAATGTAGCTGCTAGAAAATTTTAAATTACATGTGTGCCTCACATTATATTTCTGTTGGTTAATGCTGATGTAGGTCGTGTGAGTTCAGTAAAGACTGTAAAATATCTCCAAGAAATCTCACCTAGTTTTCAAATTCCAGTTAGAAATTCACTCATTTGGGAGCAGTCAAATAAGTCTTTGCTGCCATCCCTTCTTAACTACCATCAGTACCAAAAATGCAGATGTTCAGGTAACCCATTAACCTTTATATTTCTCTAGACCTTTGGACTGCTAAACTACCATTTACTTTAGTCATATGGAACTTCTTGTAGTTTGCTGAACAAGTCATACTGTCATATCTCCATTCCTCTGATTATTGTTGTTCATGGCCCTAGAGCACCCTTCATACACACCTTTGTCTTAAGAACTTCTATTTGCCCCTCAAAACATAGTTCAGAAGTTGCCTCCTCAGAAAAGCAGCTCGGACGTCTGTCTTACCACGCTGTACTTGCCCTTCCCCTGTGCTCCCATCGTACCTGTATTTGCCTCTTTCCCAGAACATTTGCACTGCACTGTGAATGTGGATGTACTGCTCTGCCACCCCTCTAGACTGTAAGCTCCTTGACATTGTTATTACACTTTGTATCTCTAGCACCTAGCATGGTATCTGATATCTAGTAATTTTCCGCAAATGTTAATTGAATTAATGAAAATGTGTTTTCTTTTCTGGCCCCAGTTTTCTTTTCTTCTCACATTTATCATCTACTTTTTACATATAATTTTATCTTTTTGGGCTGTCGGTATTTATGTTTATGTAAACCACCTTAAATAGAGTTCTGTCATTCTAATCTAGAAGCTACCTCTCAGGAGATAAAACATGGTAGGTGGAACTCAAAGCTCAGGACTTCTGGTTAGTTCTAGAATATTTGCAACAATGGCTGGTAGGAGCATATAGACTAGCATATATTTGGCAGCCAGCATTGCACCCTATTAAAAGAAAACCCCAGCACAATTGTCCTCAGCAAACTTTCTAGTCAACCCAAAGTCTCAAGCTAGGGGGATGCTCTGTTTATAGAGCTATATATAATATGGAAGGATCGGTCTACTTTCTGATTCTAATGTGAGGTTTTTCTGGTTTGTTTTTAATCATCATTGTCCTTTAGAATGAATAGGAACCGGATCAACAATGCTTTCTTTTTGGATGACCAGACTCTGGAATTTTTAAAAATTCCTTCCACTCTTGCACCACCCACTGACCCATCTGTGCCCATCTGGATTATCATCTTTGGTGTGATATTTTGCATCGTCATAGTTGCAGTCATGCTACTGATTTTATCAGGAATTCGCCAACATAGAAGGTAAGATATTTACATGGAGTGATTTAAAGAGCTTTTTCCATATTTTCTCAGGTCAGATAAGGAGAGGGTTTCCCCTTGGCTGAAGATAATGCCTTAAATCTTAAACTTAAAAAAAAAATTGATTTCCAAATTGTCATTTTTGCTCTTGTTTTTAGATACTGGTTAGAGTGCTATGTCCCTTATTCAACTGTGACTCTGTCCATCGCCATCTTTCTCTCTACTCTATACCATGTTTATGTTTTATATCCAGATTTAATTTTTAGTATCTGTATTGTGATTTTGTAGCCAGATACACAGATACCCTAAGTAGACTTTTCGAGTAGGCAGAGTTCATCTCTGGTAATCATCCACATCCAAATGCCCAGCAGTTCCACAGTTCTTTCCTTCTCCCTACCTTGGCCTGCCTCTTTTTGGCCCAGTGCCTGCAAGCCGCCATCTTGCCCCAGATACCCTGCTGTTTCCTCTCATTGATGGACCTTCATCCCTCTTGTACCTATGATAGTATATGGAGCCATGTTCCTCAAAGTGCCTTTTGAATTAACTCCCTGCATCAGGATTCACCTGAAATAGTTGTTTAAAATGTGGGTTCCCTGGCCCTTCTATAGATCCACTAAATTATAATCTCTGAGGAAGATGTATTATAATGAATATCCAGGTTATTCTGATTCATTTAAAGTTTGAGAGCTTCTGGCTTAACTACTTACATATGGATTCCTACTCCCTGAGTTCATTTACCTGGATTCTGGAGCCATGTGCAAACTCTGATGTCTGAATTATTGATACCACTCCAAGAGGGAATTTCGGGCCAGTGGGAAAGTTTACCGAAGTAATGGGGCTGGAGGAGAGGAGATTTCTCAGCATGATGAAAGGAGAAACCAATTTTCTTTACAAGTATCTCTGATCCCAAGGAGCCATGGGGAGAGTCTCCAACTCTTCAGTAAACACTTTGATACTTCTAAACCTTCCCTTCTGATACTGAGGAAGAGAAATTCTGGCATAAGGTGGTTTTCCAAAGGGCTAGTACCCACACTATGCATGTGGGATGTTTTTTGCCAAGTATGTATGTGACTAAATGCTTCTCCTGAGGCTTATTACTTTCCATGTGTTTCTGTGTATTTCAGCAGAAGGTAATCATTTTCACAAACGATAAGTGGAATGCTATGGAATAAGTGTGGTTTCTGTCTAGTCTCGAAAGTAAACCCAAAGATCAGGATCAAGTTGTATTTGCTTGCTTTTCTTGGTGATCGTGGCATACCATGTAAGCAAGGAGCATTGGTGCAAAGTGTTTATTTATTTGGTTTGGTTTTGTATTTTGAGAATATTAAGAAATATCCTCTTGCAAGATTTTTATACCTGTGTTAAGTATTTTTAAGTTTTATATTAATCCTGAGATGCTTTGATCCCATGGTTTCTAACAATCATAACCTTAGTGAATTTACTTTCTCTTTGCTTCTCAGTTTCCTCACTAATATAAATAGTGTACTCGTTAGGAGAGTGGACTGTGGAGACAGACTGCTTCGGTTCAAATTGTTTATCTCTTAGATTCCTCCCTTGTCTATAATCTATTAACTCTATTGATATGAGGGAGCTCAGGCAATGAGTCAGGGAAACTGAGTTTGAGAGAATATTGTTTGTGCTGCTAGAGTCAAGTTGGATACATTTATCTTTGCTCTCTATACATGGATAACTTTTCTAGAGCAACAGCGAGGTATAGTGGAAATAAATGATTAACTTGGTGGGGTAAAAAGATTTAATACAGTGGGGTGAATCGAGTGGTGCCTGGCACACAGTGAGCGCTCAATAAGTGTTAGCTGGTTACTATTATTTTATTATCCTGCCATTTGCTGGTCTTTCAGTGACTTTGTGCTGGGATCAGCTATCTCTCTCCTCCTGAGCAGATTTTGCAGTAATATAATAATTGGGTGTGTAGCATCATAATCTGTTGCCTGGGAGAAGTGAAGCTGTTGTCACAACCTTGCCTGTGCAAATTCGTTTCATGCTTAAACTAGGAAAACAGATGAACAAATCCCTTGTGGAAACCCGGAGAGCATCAATAATTAGCAAATATAGTCAGGACAGTTAATGACAACCTTCTGAAGATACATTGATTTGTTGTGCTTTAAGTTTATAAAATCCGTGGTGGGTTTCTCTCAGGCAAAATATTGCTAAAAAGGTAGCAAGGGTGTAGTTTGAAGTGGGGAAAACCTTGAAAATTGTGATAAAAGCCCTTTCCAGTCATGAAAAAGATAGGAATTTCCCCCAAAGCCTTTAGTGGTAAGGAAGACAGTCAAAGAAAAATTCAACAATTCAATCCACACATTAGATAATAATGAACATAGTTTGCTGAGGTACAAAATCTCAAAATCCTAAAATCAGAGGGATCATGGGGTCATGTAAGCCACCATTCTGTGCAGAAGAATGCCTTTGTCATTTAAGAAATTAGCATATTTAAACTGATTAAGAAGGAAACTTCTCAAGCAAAGCTTTAAAAATTCTGTTAGCTTCATCAACAACCACATTATGTCACCTATTCAGAGCCTCTGAGAGGAAAGAATGCCATCATTGGAGCCCAAACTGTGTGAACTCACAAACCAACTGTGCCCTTTAGCAGTATGACCTTGACCATATCTCCTGACTTCCTTGCCTCTCAGTTTCTCCATCTTCAAAAATGGAGGCACTGTCTCAGAGGGCTTTCTTTCATGAGGATGGAATGAGTTAAATGTGTGTGAAGTACCTGGCATATAGTATGCACTAAATTAACGAGGATTATTATCATTATCCAAGATGAGCGTAACACATTGCTGTGATTAAGGGGTGCTGGGAATGACTCTCTTTTCCATCCAGATATTGCCACCATACTGTAGAAAATTATCCAGTTCACTGATACTTTGCTTGGGCTTCTATTATTAGCAAATACCTATTTTAAAATGCAAATGATCCTATGCGTTCTGCTAGTCACTATAATAATGGGGTACTGATTAACCAGCTGATGAACAAAACCAAACAAAAATCTGACTTGTAGCATTTGCTGATTTCCATGGTTTAAATACTCCTATCATGCCTGAAAAATCGTGAATATGTAATAGTTGGCCCTCGAGAGCCTGTACCAGCTAGCTCCAGCACACTATTACAACTGCCACCCCCTTGGGGAAATCTGCTTCCCTATTACCACCTAGTCAAGAAGACCAGTTGATGCAAATGAAAGACTTGTTGAAAGAAAGATGCAGGAAAAATGATTTTGGTTACTTGTGAGCAGCAATTAGGCAGCTGGGCAGGTGGGAAAGCAGCTAAGACATACCTCATCTACTTCGCAATGGTGTCAGGACTAGATCTGTGCCTAGCCCCAGCTCAGAAGTAGATGTCTTAGTCATCTGGTTAGCTTTATGATGGTGGTGGTAGTGGTGGTGGTGGTAGTGATGATGATGATGATGATGATGATGAAGAGGATGAAGAGGATGACAATGGTGGTTCTAATGGTGATGATGGTGATGTGATGCTGGTGATGCTCATGATGTTGATGATGTGGTATCTATTTTAGTAAAAAAAGCACAGCACCAAGTCTCTTGGTCTTGGGTTACAGTCACACGCCCTGGCATTTAATAGCCAAGTGACCTTGAGCAGGCCACACATGGAAAATGAGGAAAATAATCTTTTCTCAATTAATCGTAATGATGAGAAGAGCAAATCAGCGAATACACACAAGCGCTATATACACTGGAAAATGCTTCATCAACATCAAAAAGCAGTTACAAAGTGCTAATTCTCTATAACCTGGCACTTTGTACTATACAAGGAGAGTCACAGACACAGCAATTTCAGGCTTTTATGTGCATAGTAGAATGGATTAATGAATCCACTAAATAAACAGACTTAGAATGTTAGGGTATTAGGGAGGGATCCTAATGATGACCTAAATCCATCCTGTCAGAAACCAAAGCCCAGAGAAGTCAAAATACTTTATAGGTTGCTAGGGGATAGGGTGGGGATAAGGAATAGGGAATTAAGGCTTAAAAGATACAGAGTTTCTATTTGGGATAATGGAAAAGTTTTGGTCATGGATGATGGTGATGGTAGTGCAACATTGTGAAGGTAATTAACAGCACTGAATTAATATATTTGAATGTGGTTAAAAGGGGAAACGTTAGGTTGTATATATGGTACTAGAATACTTTTTTTTGAAAAAAACATAGGATTGTAAAACACAGTGAGCCCTGCTGTAAATGGTGAACTATAGTTAATAGTACGATTATAAAAATGGGCTGTCATCACTTGTAACAAATGTTCCACACCAATGCAAGGTGTTAATAATAGGGTGGTATATGGGAATCCTGTATTTTATGCATGATTATTCTGTAACCCACAAACTTTCTAATAAAAAAAGTATTTTATTCCTTTATTGACCGTCTATTCTGTGATAGGGGCTGTAGCAAGTATTGTGGAAGAGACAAATATAGATAACACATGGATGGCCCGTGCCTACAAGCAGATTATAATAATCTTGTGGTTGATAACAAAGCCAGGTCAAGGACTTAGAACATTGAACTCCAGCTAATGCTCATAGCTGAGCAGAGTCATTAGTAAATTCACTTGGCTTATTCCTGATTATCCTTCTATTACCATAACGTCAATAGTAAATAGAGGTGCATTTGGATTTCCACAAATCTTGCCTTTCATCCAAGGGGATGGGGCTCAGCCAGTTCTTCTTTCATATACTGAAATTTCACTTTCTTATAAAGTCTTAATTAAATGAATAAATCATCTTGAAACTAGAAGTGTAAATTAAAAAAAAAAGAAATATCAGATTTAATCATTGTTTTCCTTTGCTGTTCTTAAACGTATATATAGCCAATAGGAATCAAATGTAAATGTGTTTTGAGTGGAGCCTGAGGAGACTAAATAGAATTCCAGGTCAACTCCTTTCACCAATCCTGTTATACGTTGAAAGACAGTAGTGAAAATAAGTACCATATATCAAGCCCCTATTACATGACAGAAACCAGAAGAGATGCTTTGTATGCATCGCCTCATTTAATTCCCACTGTGACATTAGGCAGATTTTATTATTATCCCTGTTTTTCTTATGCCTAAACTGAGACTCAAAGATGTAAAACAACTTGCCTACAGTCATATGGTTAGAAAGTAGTGGGACCAGGGTTTGAAACCAGGTCTGCTTGATCCCAAAGCCCATGGGTCTCACTGTACTGCAGTGCCCACTCAGATCATTCCAGTAACACTGACTTTCCTCCCACAAGTCATCCAGCCTGATAAGGACGATGGTCCCAATTCCCCCAATAATTGATCCTGTCCTATTTGAAAACTCCTATTTGTCTGTCTTCTGTTGTTTTCCTGGCTATTCTTGGGCCTTGGCTCTTTTTTAAAATTTTAACTGATGAAATTGACTTGATTAAAATTAAAGGCATTTGTTCAGAGAAAGACACTGTTAACAGAAAGAAAAAGCAAGCCACAGATTTACAGAATATATATATATCATATATAATTAAGAGCATGTATCCAGAATATAAGAACACTTAAAATTCGGCCATAAGAATACAAATATTCCAATTAAAAATTGGCTAAATGATCTTAATAGTACCTTGTTAAAAAGATATATGGGTGGGAAATAATATATGAAGAAAAGCTCAACATATTAGTCATGAGGGAAATGTAAATTAGAACCTCATGAGATAGTACTATATACTAGTTACAAAAAAAAAAAATGAGAATACCAAATAGTGGCATGAATACAGAACAACAGGAACTCATATTTATTACTCATGTTAATGCAAAACAAAACAATACAGCCACTTTGGAAGATTATGTCAGTTTCTTATAAAGTAAATCATACACTTAACAAATGGTCCTGTAACTCCACTTGTACATATTTACTCAAGTGAATCGAATTTTTTCCACACCAAATCCTGTACACAAATATTTAAGGAGCTTTATTCTTGGTCACAAAAACTGGAAAAAATAAAAATGTTCATCAACAGGTAGAAAAAGGAAGTGGATTAGGAGAAAGGGCAGAGTAAGAGTGGTTGGTAAGAGTAATATGGGGTCCGTGTGGCCCCTCTCACCCCAGAAAAAAAGAAAGAGAGAGGTAATTGACTATTAACACTAAAGACTTTGAGTCTCTCCTCTATTTACATACAACATAAGGAGACAGGCCTCTCCAGAGCTGGCTGATAGCCAAGGCAGATGCCTGTAGGCAAACAATTCATAAGGCCAGGTTTTTACTTAAAAAGATGGAGATGATGCAATGGAGAAAGCATTTCTTTGAGCATTGCAATAGAAGAGACCTGGAGTGCATCTCCAGCCCTGGGGAGGCCCCTTTGACACAGTCATGGAACATTTTTTTTTTTTAAAGGAGAGGATAAATTTAATAAAAATTCTACAAATGCAGACATGTAAAAAATAGACAAAATAAACCTCTATAAACACGTTACTTTCATTGAAATTAAACATGCAGCTGATGATGTGTTAAAGAGAGTATTAGCTCTCCAGAAAAAGGTCAGAAAATATTACATAACCTGTAAGACATGACCTAAAGTGATATGTTTCTCTTTTTTTAAAAATACATTAAAAAAAATTTTTTTTAAAAAAAGATACTTAGATTACATAAATGTTACACAAAAATTATAGGGATTCCCATATGCCCCACCTCCCACACCTCCCACAACCTCCCACATAAACATCCTTCATTAGTGTGGCACATCACCTGCAATGGATATACACATCCTGGGGCTTTGCCATTAAGCATGGACCATAGTTCACATTGTAGACGACACTCTCTCCCCCACAGTTCTGCATGTTATATGATGATATAAAATGTCCTATATCTGTCACTCAGGATAATTCCCAAGTACCAGAAAAGCCCCTGTATTACAACTGCTTTTCCCTCTCCCTGCCCCAGAGCCTCCAGTGGCCACTGGCTCCACATTAATGTTGTAATTTCTTCCATTGCCTGAATCACAATATGTCTATAACAATACCAGTAAGTCCACTCTAGTCCATAACTCTTCCCCCCATCCTGAGGAGTCTGGGATGGTGATGTCCACTCCACCTCCAATTGAAAGGGAGCTTATATCCCATGGATAAGATGGATGGGATTATCCTGCCTGCAGCTGCAGACTCTCTCCATTTGCTGGGATGGCTATTGTCCATCATCATCTCCCTGCCAGGTGTCCTAGGTGAGTCCATTGAGTTGTAGAGTAGGAGTTGCAGCTCCACCAAGATTCCAGGCCCAGCTGGCACATGGACAGCCCAAAGACTCCAGTCTCTGGATGTACACCTACAAACTTCAGCACCACATATAGGTTTAAATAGAAGGGACAGATGAACCATGTGCAGGGAAGACTTATTTGAGTTTAACTCTGTCACTCTCAGGAGCACAAATTCCAAAGTAGGGCCCACTGGCAAGGCACCAAACTCCGGAGCTATCTGCTCTGACATAGGACCTGGGTGTCTCCAGAGCCCTCAGGAGCCCCTCTATTTGGAGTGATATTCACTTTGGATATGAGGTCCTAACTGAGATGTGTGTAAGCGTTACCTCTGGGATGACCTCCCAACTCACTTTGAAGTCTCTTAGCCATATGAACTCATTTGTCTTTACCTTTTCCCCCTTTTATTCGAGGTCTTTCTCCAGTCGTATTGCCAGTTGGCACTTGGTAGTAATCCCTTGGTGCCAGGGAGGCTCATCCCCGGGAGTCATGTCCCATGCTGGGAGGAAGGTAATGCATTCATATGCTGAGTTTGGCTTAGAGAGAGGCCACATTTGAGCAACAAGGAGGCTCTCAGGAAGCAATCCTTAAGCACCCCATAACAATAGGCTGTTTCAATTTCAAGAGCAAAGACTCATAAGGATAGTCTTCAATAACGAGGGCCCATCAGTGGATCCTCCTCCTTCACCAGTCATTGCCCCTGCACTTGGGGAACTGTTGCTGCTCCTTTGGAGAATGTGGCAGAGCTGTCCAGGCTGGGAATTCAGTATTCTCTCATTTATTGAGTGATTCTCCACCCACTATGACCATGCTCCATGAACATTTGAACAATTTTATATACCTTGTATGTATGTTCAAATGAACTTCCTCCCATGCACTCCCCATCCCTGACACCTCCCCACCAATGATCCTCTCCCACCCCAGTTGTAACCCTTCTGTGATCCAAAGCTTCTTTAAAGATGAAGCCAATACAATAGCCAAATACAATTAATAGGAAAATAAAATAATAATGATAAGTTAAAATGTAAGAGAGAAAATACATGAAAATGTAAAAAAATAAAATAAAATAAAATTAAAGGATTGGGATATTTAAAAAATGATAAATTAAAAAATTAAAAAAAATTTTTTTTGACATTTTGCCTTTTATCACTGCAATATCTGGTGTCCAGTCTGTACCATGCCACCTTCCCCCTCTCATTCCCCAGTGTCTCACTATTTTTCATTTTGTTTTCAAAGAAGTTTTAGGTCACAGCAAAGTCACACACAGAATATAAAACTCTAATATACTCAACCTCCTTCCCCTTTCCTCACCCCATATTAAAACCTTTTTGTATGTGGATGGTAGCATTGTTATAACTGATATACAAATAGCGAAACATAGTTACTAAACATTGTCAATGGTTTACAGTATGGTTTATATTTTAGACCGTACACTTTTATAAATTTTTATGATATTTACCATGTCCTGTGTCCATCAGTGTAAGGTAATGAAGAATATTTCCACTGATCACTAAATACCCCCTGTTTGATCTATTCTGTTCCTCCCTCCCCATCCCGCCGGGGCCCACGACAACCCCCTGGCTTGACTCATTGGATGACAAGATTCATAGTTACATGCAATAAGAGGTCTTGATACACTGGTTTGTCCTCCCCTATTAGGAACCACCCTTGTTCTTGAGAGACTCCCACCTGTCTATTTCTGAACAAATCGGTCCTCCCAAAGATGGGAGTTCAACTCCTTCCCATTCATTATGTGCATCTCCACCCACTGATACAACACATTATGACGGAATGAACACTCACACACTCCCTAGAAGCCTGCTCCAGGTGCGCCCCCCCCAACCAACACCCTAAACCAGTGACCCTTCCTTGTCATATTGCCATAAGAGCATTGTCATGGAACATTTTTTACTGGGAAACCCCTCTGCCCAAGTTACCAGGCAGCCTCGCTCAACCAAGGCTCCACTACCAGCAAGGCTTGGGCCAGGTGAACTATCAGCAGGATGAGAGAGGGTCTCACATCAGTCACAGATCAAGCCCAGGCGGCCACCCTACAGGGACCACACAGCCCCTTTCCTGAGGGGTCCATGTCTCCTCTTCCTGCATGAAAATCCCAGTCCCCTACCCCTCTGGGAATTGTGACTATTCTTATCCAACGACTGCCTAGCGGTGGCCTCTTTTGCTCTTACTTTCCTCACCATAGTTATTGATGCTTTAACACCTTGCCTGGAATAAACAGAAACCCTGACAATTGTATACATAAAATCACAGATGGTTCCCATTTGCCCTTCCCCATGATCTAGGGATCAGTGGTTTCTGCATCCTCAGGTCAAGGGGGTCATCAGCCCCAGGTGCGGCCATTGGCCAATGATCCTGTGGTCTTCCCCTGCCATCCTCCTTCCACAGCCTCCCCAGAACTTTCTCAGCCAGTCAGATCCCAAAGCAGAGCTAGATGGAAGGGCAGTCCTGGTGTTACTGGATTTTGTCTAGGTTCTTGACGATGCCGCAGAAATGAATTTCAAGAGCACATCAGGTTAGTTAGGCCAGTAATTTATTAAGGAATGGTGAGAAGAGAAATGGGAGAAAATAACAGATCATAGGTCCCAGGTAAAGAGGAAGGGGCTGAGGAGCGATAGAGAGGTCTGATTTATAGACTACAATTTCCCATTATAGATGATAAATGCCCAGGTTTTACTTGTGTGTTGATCTATGTGGGGGACACACAGTGAGAGCAGGGCTCAGAAGGCAAGAGCAGGCCTTGGCGCTTCAGCACCACTTTGTTTGAAGGGAGATAGAAATCCTCTTTCTGTTTTTATCACCACTGTTTTGTTTCCAGCAAACTCTGTCCCTTATCACCCCCTAACTCTGAGAGTTCCTGGGTACTTCCTTTCGTCCACTCCTTTGCTCCTCGTCCTTTTGGATTTATGAGTGCTATCCACTCTCAAGGCCCCTAGAAGCTACTTCTAGGTATTTCAGTCATGGTTTTTCATCTCTTCCTGAACCATCTGACATTGCAAGAAGAGCGGAAGTCATTAACACTCAGTTTCATTTTTCAGGAAAAAGGATTCAGGAAAAAGGATGTTTTTAGCAGAACATCAAATCAGAATGATCCTGAAAGATAGTTAAGTTTTATTATTCTTAGTAAGAGCAATGCTTAGGCAATGAATCAGTTTATTACAGCACACACTATGAAATGTGACAAATACTGTATTACTGTCAGATAACCTTTGAGCTGCTTATCATGTCCACCAGCCAGCAAGGTACTGACACTGCAGATTGTGAAGCTCAGCAATGCTGAGACTCTGAACAACTGGATTTAAGGTGGCAAAATAACAATGTATACCTAATTTTGGTTCATTTTGATCAACTTCCACAATGATTTCCCTTAAAGTCTTTTGGGTTGAGGAATTATCCTTCTTCTGAAGAAGAGAAACTTGTTCCCGTCCACTTGCATCTCACTTTTTAGTTCTTCCCTATTCCTTTGTGGTGCTTGGTAAGTTATTTTCCTTTGTGGCTGGGGAGGGGGAGGTGAAATTCCCTGCAATGGTCTGCACGCATCCAGGTCTCTGCTATTTTTCTTCTAATGAAGAACCTGTAAAATAGACACCTGGAAACCCACTATTTCTAAGACTACCTTGGATTGCCACCCACTTCAGGATGCTCCATCCACTAAGATATATATTTTTTGTAATATGGGTTTCATACTTATACACAAATTTCAGGGTAAGATTTGACTATTTAAAATCTATTTATTGTTATGGAAACTTATTATTCACTTCATGCCCAGTGAGCACTGAATTTGGGGAAATTTGCATGAGGTAGACAATAATAGTATATAAATGAACATTTCCTACTAAGGCTTCATCAGTACTGACACATCACTCCTCTCTTTTATAATCCAACAAAAATGGAGGGAGGAAGGAAGGAGGAGTGAAATTTAGAGTTTTCCCTTTCATAAAGCCCTTTCCTTTCACATTACAACAAGGACTGCATCTCTTCCATACATAGTAGGCACTCAAAACATTGTTGAGTGAATGTTGGACACTTTGAATGGAAGTGATCCATTCACTTGATCCATTCTTTTATCCATCCATTCATCCATCCACCTAGCCTGCTAGCCAGCTGTGTGTCTGTCCATCCATCCCTGAGCTCATTGGTTGAGTGTCTATTCTACCTGAGTCCAGGTCAACTGTTTTACAAAATATTTTTAAAATTTTTATTTATCTGAGTAGTTGCTCATTATGAGATTCAGGTCAAACTTTTTTAGGGGCCAGGGCAGGAACATGGAATATATGTGTTCTTCTCACTGCATCACTTCTGGAAGCACTTGTCAGTGTCATTATTGGCAATGCTCACCCTTAGCAAAATGCACATTTCCCTTTGTAATTAGTATGTTGCTTGTGGGGATGATACTTTGAGACCATATAAATATCATATTCCCCAATAATCTCTCATTCAATGGTTTAGTGTCTAGTGGTTATCCTTGTCAGATACAATATTATTGTAGTGGTGATTTTCTATCAGTCCTTCTGTATTAGTTGGCATTCTTCTGGACTATTATAAAATTCTATCTTGATTATCTTCAGGGCATCTTTACCACCTCTTTACCCACCAGAGGCTCCCCAAAGTCCTAAGAGCCTCTGCAGTGGTGTGAGTCCACCCAGGCCACCACAGTGATGTCCACCATTCCAGCCTGGCATCTCCTTCAGGTCTGCCTCTCTGGAGTTTCCAGATTCCTGGGAGAAGCGAGTCTTTGGCAAGTCTGGGAGCCTCATGCCTAATTTCATGCCTCCATGGTGGCCCCATGGAGTAGTACCCCAACATCCAACCTGTGATAGAGAAGCCTCAGGGAAAGCTCTCCTCTGCCTCTCTCCAGTTGCCTAGAGAGGCAGCCACCTCTCTTTCCTGCCTCTGCCTCCATGACATAAAGCACAATCGGCTCAGTTTCTTGGTCTTTCATAAAAGACAGGAAGAACCTTTGAATCCAAGGGCTACAGCTTTCCACACTCTAAGGTTACCAGCTTGAATTGAGATTGCAGGGTCCACAAAGGGCCTAAGAGGAATTCAAAAATTTATCCTTTCATGTAGTGTTTTCTGAAATGATCTGGAGTTACAGCTATGAGTTGTAATGTAATTAGGAAAACGTGTTCTGAGTTCCAAAAACCTGACTTACAAATGAATGCAACTTTTTTGTGATGTGTTCAGCCAAGCAGCCATATCTACAATTTATAAACAGTTACTTCCTTTCTACAAAGTACTGTGAATTTGCTTCCTGATATCTCATTTCCATTTGATTTTCACTCAACATTTTCAGACCACTCATTTGCCAAATCCTGTGGGAGGAATTTGTTGTATTTTTAAAAAATTTGATTTTTATTAAAGTTGTTCTCCTAAAGCTAAAATCTTAAACTTGCCAATTTACCACACATTTTCCTCAACCTCTCCATGCAATATGTGTGTATGAAAGTACATGTATGTGTACACAGCCATATTAATTCATAAACACATATACATATATATTCATTTGTATGTATATATATATATTCATATATATGTTGACTTTGGGATTCTAAATAAGACCACTTGTTCTAATCAATATATATATTTCATTCACTCAGACTTCTTATCTTGACAGTACCTTTTGACCTCATCAGCTCTTTATGGCCTTTGAAATTTATTTGAAAATACACCATATTGTTGATTATTTCATTATCTTATGGTTCTTCTTCCCTTTCTTGCTCTCCGTGTTCATATAAAAAGCCATACTCAGCCATGCTCGCTCCCCTAGATCCAAATCGTTCTATTTATGTCCTTTTAGAAAAAACAAAGAACCATCAGAAGTGGATGAGGCCGAAGATAAAGGTGAAGCCACAATCACAATAGAAAACGGTATCCCCTGCGATTCCCTGGACACTAAGGGAGGGCGCATTAACGAGGCTTTCATGACAGAGGAAGAGCGGCTCACCCCTCTCTGAAGAGCTGCTGTCCTAATTCCCCAAGATGGGGAAACACTTGTTTCTGGAAAGGCTACTGCAGAGCATCCCAAAATATCAAGGGCAGATGATATTCTCCTTTTATAAGAAATTTTGAATGTGCATGAAAGTGAAGGGCAATCAATGATAACAATGAAGACAATTGAAATCGTAAACTGTTGACTACTCAAAATATTTTAAAATGTTTCTCTGACAACACAGGTATACTCATGTGGTGTTTGTGGTTATTGATTTTATAAATGCTTTAAAATTTAAACGTTTCCAGAAATCAACTCAGTCCACTATATATATGTATTTGACCCTTAGAAGATGAAAGGAAAATTTTTCCCCAGTGGAGGATACCTGTAATATGGTGTAGAAATCATTGAAAATGGATCCTTTTTGAATATTGTTTATATCACTCTGTTTATGACTAAGTAAGCAAAAATAAAAAGTAATTATTGTAAATGGGACTGATAAAAATGGGAGTGGGTGGAATTTGATCCTGTTATCACACCAAGAGTTGCTTATATATTTTCTGAATATCTGTTTCTAATAGGGAAGTTCTATTTGTTGACTATTTCTGAAATTTGTAAAAATCCAATCTATGCTAACCTAATAAAGTGCTAATCATCTATTTTTGGTTATGTGACTGATTGTGGTCTGAGATCTATTTTCACATTCTGGAACATAGTAAGCCTAACTTCTATTAGTTATATTTAATATCCTCTGCAGCCCTAGAAACAAATTTTTGTTGTGTATATCCTTGTTTGAAGACACCTTGTAGATTTTTTGTTTTTATTTTTATTAGAGAAATTGTGGGCACCTTGTAGTTTTTTTTTCACTTGATTTTATTTCCAGATAGGCCAGATATTATTCTGGATTCTAATAAACATTATTGTATATTTATTAATAGAGATTGTTTGTTACTCAGTCTCCCACTATCACCTGTAGTTTAAGTTACAGGCACAGGCTCTAACTCCCTTCCCTGCCTCCAGTCTGAGGTGGTAGTTATATGCAGAACGTTCACTGGGGAGTGCTCTCAGGAGATACACCTGGAAGCGGTAAGGAATGCTAAGATGGCCCACCATCATTCCCACATCCTGGTGTTCCTGTCTTTATGTAATCCCTTCTTCTTGAGTAAAGATGGGACCTGTGACTTGCTTTCTGATGAATAGAAGACAGCACAGGAGATGGGCTGTCTCTCCCATGTTGATGTTATTTACTATACGAATCTGTCCTGTTAGCAGATCCTCTCTAAAGAGTCTCCTTACTGGGGCGATAAATTGAGTGGCCATGTAGGCAGATCCCACCTGACAAGAAATTGTGGGTGGCCTCTAGGAAATGTAGGTGACCTCTAGGCACCTAGAGCCACCTCCAACCGACAGGCAGCGAGAAGCTGGGTCCTCAGTCCTATAAATGCAAGGAAATGAATTCTGCCAACAATCTGAGAGAGCTTAGAAGTGGATTCTTCTCCAGTCGAGCTTCCAGATGAGAATGAAGTCTGGCCAACACCTGGATTGCTGCCTGAGCATAGGACCCAGATAAGCTGAACCCACACTCCTGATCCATGGACACTGTAAGACAATAAATGTGGTGTTTTTAGCTACTAAGTGTGTGGTCATTTGTTATGGAGCAAGAGGTAAATTAATAGAGCAGTAGTGGGCAGAGGGAGAGGTTGACCAGAAATATGGTTACAACAGAGGCCTTAGCCAATCCTTGGGGGAGCTCAGGAGCTGAGGTGCCCAGCAGAATTGTCCCCGATTGAGACAAGGGCCAGGTCTTTATAGTGCCACATTAGCCAGTCGTTGGCCCTGCGTGCTCTCTGGTTGAGGGTGTAGCCTTGGGAGAGGCAGTTCCCTGTGGCTGAGAGCAATTCCTATTGAAGGACTCAGCTGTGAGCCTTCAACAACCACTATTCCCAGTAGTTGGGGATGGGTACATGCGCCCCGAAGAGGTTCTCTGGTAGACCTCCACGATATCCACCACACCCTCTCCAGTCCATCGGCTGCAACTGCAGCTTGAATGAATGTCCAAAATCCAAACCTGATCCTGTTGGCTCCTAATATAGAGGCTTTTAATGACTTCTCATTATCCTTAGAATAAAGCCAGACTCCTTAACACAGGGCCTGCTGAGGTTTGGCCCTCCACCTTCCTCTCTAACTTCATCTCTTACCCTTCCCCCCATCTCTGATACAATCATACATAGGTCTTTTGCCTCCAGGCCTTTTTTTTTTTTTTTTTAATAATGGGAACTTTAGGGTAAAAGCTTATAGTTCTGAGGCCATGAAATGTCCAGATCAAGGCATCATTAGAGATGCTTTCTCACCAAAGTCAGCTGTTGTTAATCCTGGTGTCGGGCCATGTGTGGAAACATGATGGCCACCAATCTCTGCCTAGGTCTCTGCCTTCGCCTCCAGTCACACTGCCTCTCAGAGCCCAGCTCCCAGAGCTCATCTGTGAGCAAGCAGACATAGGGCTTTTCTCTTTCCCACCTCCTCTCTCAGTCTTGGATGCGCCTCTTCCCGAGTTCAGCTGTGAGCTATTGGGCATATGGCAGGGCTCATCTCCTAAGCCTTGAGCTGCTCCGTGGGCCCAGCCCCTCGGGAGCCTCTTTCCGTGCCTCTGGGCTCTGCTGGTTCCAGACTCTAGGACCTCTCTCGGCCCTCGGGGCTGTTCTGTTTTCCTGCAGCCCTCGCTCTCACATGGCAGGATCAATATGGCAGCTTCCTTTTCCTCTGTGTGTCTGTCTCTCTGTGTGTCTCCATTTATATCAGCTCCAGTAAGAGGGCAGAGATTCAACCTGAGTCATACCTCACTAACTTCCAATCAAAAGGGTCTCACATCCACAGGAATGGATTAGTTAAAAAACTTAATCTTTTTCTTTTTGGGATTCATAAAAGAACTTTAAACTGTCACATCGAGCTCCAAATTTTTCTTCCTTCCTCTCCTTATTCCTTCCCTCCCTCCCTTTATTCCTTTCTTTCCATTTTTCCTTCCATCTTACCTTCCTCATTCACTGAAGCTTTAAAGACTGTGCTAGACAACTTCTGAGTAGAAAAATGACTCTAAGTAGATCTCAAGCCTTATTGACTAGTTAAGAGATTTGGACCAGAGATAATCCATTGTCTTTTTAGTGTTTGCCGCCAATGTCCCTTATCAGATATCAAACTTGAAAATCTCCATATATCTTCTTTTCTTCCCTATGGAGCATCCCATAGACCCAGCCTACTTTCCTCTCCCTTGGACTCTGACCCTACTCACTATAGGCCTTGGGTTTCTTCTTCCACCAGCCCCTGGATGCAGGGAGTATGCATTTCTCTAAATGTTTTTTCTCTATAGACATCTCTGAAGACAAACTGCATAGCACATTTTTAAAAATCCTTTCTAGATTTCAAAACACTTTTTTTCTAGCTCTTAGAAAATTAATACAAAGATTCAAATTTTTTTCTAGTGGCCCAATGTCTTAATTTACCAGAGCTACTCTCACAAATACTACATAATGGTTTGGCTTATACAGCAGGAATTTATTGGCTAATAGTTTTGAGGCTAGAAGTCCAAAATCACAATATCATCAAGAATATCCAGGGTCAATAGCATTCTGGTGCTGGCTTGCCATATTACTTGGGGTTCCTTGACTTCTAGTTCAGCCTCCTTTCACATAGCAATGTCCTCTCCTCTATTTTCCCACTTCTGTGACCTCCAGGTTCTCTTTATAAGGCCACTAGTATTCCGGATTAAGGTTCACCCTGCTTCCAGGCCTTTGAACAAGCTCTTCCCTCCACCTGAACACCATTCTCTATCTCACAGCCACTCTTCCTAGACTAACTCCAGCTTGTCCTTAGGGTCTTTCTCACTTAAACATCTCAGCTTCAGGTAGATCTAGCTATGTGCACTTAGAGTTTCCAGTTAATTGCCCTCATCTTGTACTGTAATTTTGTTTGTCTTCTCTTTGGACTTTCAGCTTCATCAGGACAGAAATGTTTTTACCTACTAATACAGGCACAATAGGCACAATGTATGGGGTCCCCAAGACTTTTAGGGGCCTCTATTAGTCAGCCAAAGGGGTGCTGATGCAAAATACCAGAAATCTGTTGGCTTTTCTAAAGGGTGTTTATTTGGGGTATAAGCCTACTGTCACAAGGCCCTAAAGCATAAGTTATTTCCTCACCAAAGTCTATTGCCACGTGTTGGAGTAAGATGGCTGCCGACATCTGCCATGGTTCAGGCTTCCTGGGTTCCTCTCTTCCTGGGGCTTGCTTGTCTCCAGGCTCAGCTCCTCTGCTATCTCCACAAGGTCAGCTGTAGACTATGAGGCTCTCTAGGCTTTGCTTCTCTCCACAAGACCAGCTGTAGACTATCAGGTGAATGGCTCTGTCAATCTCCCTGGGGCTTTTGCCATGTCTAAGAGCCATCTCTATTCTTCCATGTTCTTCCCCTGTGTGTTCACTTCCCAGGCTCCAGCTCAATACTCAGCATCAGAACTCCAACTCTGTCCTTTGCCATGTCTTTTATCTGTGAGGCCCCACCCAGCAAGGGGCAGGGACACAATGCCCTACTGATGTGGCCCAGTCAAAGTCCTAATCATAATTTAATTAAGTAAAAGTAAAACCTCTGAATCCAATACACTCTAATACACCCAGAGAAAAAGATAGTTTACAAACATAATCCAATATTTCTTTTTGGAGTTCATCAATAATATCAAACTGCTACAGGGCCCATGGACATGTTTTAACTTATTTTGTTAAGTCAGCAGAAAAAATGAAATTTTAGGGTCAAAGATTATATTCATCTTTATATCAATGCAGTAGGAAAATATATTTTTAAATATGTTTTTTATTTATTTATTTATTTATTTATTCATTTATCCCCCCCCTTGCTGCCTGTGCTCGCTGGGTCAGCCAACCACGCCGTGCGGGCGGGCCTGCCCCCACCAGGAGGCCCCGGGAACCGAACCCGGGGCCTCCCATATGGTAAACGGGAGCCCTACTGATTGAGCCACAGCCACTTCCCTTTAAATATGTTTTTATGGATAAAGGGGACCACAAAAGCAAAAGTGCCCTAGAGCCCACAAAGTCCCAGTGCAGTCCTGCCTCCATAAAAGTGTTCATAATCCCCTTTACTTTTCCCCCTCCACCAGATAGAATTAACCAATGCATTGTAACCTAAATATATCTACTATTATTTTAAATTATAATTATTATAATGCCATGTTTACATGTCTATATCTTCACACTAAAAATAATATTCTTAGAGCCAGGGTTTAAGTGACTTAGTGTGGTGCCTGGTCTCCCTCCCTCCCTCCTTCACTTCCTTCCTCTCTTCCTGTCTTCTTCCTTTCCTTCCTTCTTTTCTTTATTCTACAATGGTGAACAAAATCAAGCACAGCCCCTGCCCTCATAGAACTGAAAGTCTACATAGAGCCAATAAATCTTTGTTAATGAACAAGCAAATAAAGTGGTAGGTGTCACAAGTTCATTGTCTTATTCCTTCCAGACCACCTCCATCACTGACTACCCAGGATTGGGGTTATTCGGGAAGCCCTGCAGAAAAAATTACTTGGGGGGAAGAAGTCGGGTTGAAGGGACAGCAGAACACAGCTTCTCCTCACTCTACTCTACCTTCTCTCTGACAAAATGTTGGTCGTCTGGACCCCACAGTGTGATGAAACCAAGCTGCTAGTGGGGCCGACTATTGGTCTCTTAGGAATCATCTAGACCATTGCTTTTTATATTTCCATGTGCATATGAATCAACTGGGCATCTTGTTAAAATGCAGATTCTGGTTCAGCAGGTCTGGGGTAGGGCCTGAGATTCTGCATTTCTAACAAACTCTTAGGTAAGCCCAATCCTGCTTTTCCTCAGACTAGGCTTTGACTAGCAGGAGTCCAGATCTGCACTGGCCAATACAGTAGCTACTAGCCCATGTGTGGCAGTTTGACATTGTTTATGAATTCCAAAAATAGATATTGGATTATGTTTGTAAACTGGTCTGTACCTGGGCATGATTAAATTATGACTGGGACTTTGATTGGACCACATCAGTAGGGCATTGAGTTCCTGCCCCTTGGTGGGTGGGGACTCACAGATAAAAGACATGGCAAAGGACAGAGTTGGAGTTCTGATGCTGAGTATTGAGCTGGAGCCTGGAAAGTGAACACACAGAAGAACACAGAGGAATAGAGATGGCTCCTTAAACATGGCAGAAGCCCCGGGGAAAGAGACAGAGTCATTTGTCTCATAGTCTACAGCTGACCTTGTGGAGAGACCACAGCAGCTGAGCCCAGAGAGAAACAGAGCCCTGGGAAGAAAGGAACCCAGGAAGCCTGAACCCTGACAGATGTTGGCAGCCATCTTGCTTTGGTGAGGGAGGTAACTTATGCTTTATGGCCTGGTAACTGTAAGCTTCTACCTGAAATAAATACCCTTTATAAAAGCCAACAGATTTCTGGTATTTTGCATCAGCGCCCCTTTGGCCATGCATTCTCAACAGGGGTGATATCACCCCAAATGAGGCAAAAATTTGTTCTTGTGAGGTGAAAAATATCCTAACTCTTTTTAAATACAAATCACAGATATACATATAACACATAAGCAGATATACAATATATCTTTTAGAATTTAATGGGGAGTGTATTGTCAGCAAAAGGGTGCTGATGCAAAGTACCAGAAATCTCTTGGATTTTATAAAGGATATTTATTTGGGGTAAAAGTGCTAAAGAGTCCAACTCAAGGTTTACTTCCCTACCATACTCTGTTGTCACATGGTGAAGCGAGATGGCAGGGACATCTGCGAGGGTTCAGTCTTCCTCTTTCCTCTTAAGGCTCCGTGGTCCCACCTTCTTCTGATCTCAGCTGTAGGATGGCATGGGGCTCGTCTTTCTTCCCAGGGCTCAGCTGCTCTGGTTGCTTCATAAGCTCAGCTGTAGACTATCAGGCGAATGGTTCATCTCTCTTCCCAGGGCCTCTGCCTTATCTATGGAGCTGTATCTCTTCCTCTGTGTTCTTCTGTGAAGCTACTTCTGTGTTCTTGACTGAGCCCACCAAGGGGGTGGGTACTCAACCCTGCACACACTAATGACATGGTCGAATTAAAGCCCTAATCTTGATTTAATCAAGTGAACGTAAAGCCTTTGAATTTAACACAATCAAAGGGTATCGTGCTGGGAAGCGGATGTGGCTCAAGTGATTGGGCTCCCATCTACCATGTGGGAGGCCCTGGATTTGATTCTACAGGCCTCCTGGTGAGGGCATACTGGCAGCCCGCACTGTGGAGAGCTGACGGCCCGTGCTGCGGAAAACTGGTGCAGCAAGATGATGCAAGAAAGGGAGACACAGAGGAGAGACAGTGAGAGATGCAGCAGACCAGGGAGATGAGGTGGCTCAAGCAATTGAGTGCCTCTCTTCCATACTGGAGGTCGCGGGATTGGTTCCTAGTGCCTCCTAAAAGAGAGAAAGACAAGAAGAAAAGGCAAGTAGGCAGGGAAAGAACACACAGCGAATGGACACAGAGAGCAGACAGTGAGTGCAAACAACAACAAGGGGGATGGGGAGGGGAAAAAAAGGGCGTATCATGCCCAGAGAAACAGACCAGTTTACAAACATAATCAATATCTCTTTTTGGAATTCGTAAATAGTATCAAGCTGCCACAGGGGATGTGTAGGAAAATAGTTTCTAAAAAGTCTCCTTACAGGGATAATAATTTTTAAAAAGTTTGAGAAACACTATTTGATGTAGCTATTGAGCACTTGAAATATGTATGGCTAGTTCAAATTGAGATGTGGTGAATATGCTGGATTTCAAAGATAGTACAAAAAGGAATGTAATATATCTCAATAATTTTAAAATATTGATTACAT
This sequence comes from Tolypeutes matacus, assembly GCA_026826555.1. Lineage (NCBI taxonomy): Eukaryota > Metazoa > Chordata > Mammalia > Cingulata > Chlamyphoridae > Tolypeutes > Tolypeutes matacus. The sequence continues at coordinate 132,797 of JAKSZT010049875.1, read as the reverse complement.
ATTGAAATGATAATTTTTGTATATATTGGGTTAAATAAAGTATATTATTAAAATTAATTTCCCCCTTTTTTCCTTTTTTAAAGATATATTTTTATTACAGAAGTTGTGAACTTACAAAACAATCATGCACATGTAGAATTCCCATACAACAACCCTTCACCAACACACCACAACGTTGTGGAACATTTGTTACAAATTGTGAGTTAACATCATTAGACTACAGTCCATAGCGTACATTTAGCCTATTTTTCCCATACTCCCCTATTATTATCACAGTACATCTTTGGCATTGATGCAAGGTTATTACAGTATTGCTGTTAACTATAGTCCATAGGTTACATTAACTGTATTTTCCCCATGCTTCTCCACATTCCCTCCACCCTGCAATGGTGACGTACATCCGTTCTAGTGCACAGAAGGACATTCTTGCATTTGTACTATTAACCACAATTCTCATCTACCTCTGGGCCCTTTTTTCCTTTTTAATGTGGCTATTAGAAAATTTTAAATTACGTATGTGGCTCACATTATGTGTTTATTGGACAGCTCGGTATCATGGTGCTTTGTTGCAATCTTTGAATATATCTGGCATGTTAGGCATGGCTGATGGAGACAATAGAAAAGATTCTGCCCCTAGTGAATCTAACAGAAAATCTCTACTGTGCAAACATTTAAACATTAATTAATAAACAAATCCTGAAGAATGTATTTTTTTAATTCTTTGCATTAGACTGTGGTGTATATGACTTTGTATTTTCTCCCCCAACCCTTCCAGTCCTTTCCCCTTCCAGTCCCAGGAACATTCCATTCCTAAATATTTAAAAGGCAAGCCTCCGGAACTGGTTGTGAACTGGTGACTGATCAGTAAATCCTGTAACACAGCATTCTTCAGAAGTCCTGCTGCCCCTCACATGCCTTCCCCATCTACACATGGACATGCATTTTAAAAGACCCCCTCCCATTTTGTGGCGAGCTCGGAAAATGCCGTCTCCTCCCACCACTGAGGAGGAGGGCCCCACATAAGCCCCCTAAATAAATGCTCACTACTATCCAAGCTGGACCTGTCTAAGTCTTTCTTTGGTCTGACGTAACTACCTCAGTTCGTTGGGAAGCTGCTGTTTTACACAGTTCCTAGCCATACTTGGGACAGACTCCACATTTGGGAGGATGTTATAGGATTGCATTACTACAAGCCTTTAAAATTCATCTAGCCATGCTGAACTTATACAGAAACAACTTGCCAACTCCTGCTCTAGAAATTAGCTTTTGCTGAAGACTCAGGTTTATTTTAATGCATTGAACCTAAAATTACAAGGCAAATGGTACTCATGTGAAAAACTTACACTGCAGCAGAGTCATTTCAAAATCAGCTAAGGTTTGAATCACAAGCTGCTTTAAGTACTGCCCATGTTGTCAGAGTTAAAACAAGAAGTGACATCTCTATTTCCACACAAATTTACAGTAGATACATTTTTCCAAGCTCAAACTACAGTTCCAGCAGTGATTTTTAGACCTTGATGCAAGTGCAAAGGAATTTCCATATTTCAAAATCTATGTAATTGTACACTTGAGGAGCTTCTACCTAACCTTTACATTGGAAGTAATTAATCTACAATGTCATTACATGCTAAACAGCAAACATTAAGAGAGGAATTCTAATAGAATCCTATAAATGCTGCCTTCCAAGTAATGGATATGCTCGATTTAAATCATATGCTTGTGGACTGATATCAGTATTTGGCAGTACCTAGCTGTGTAAATAGAGATTTTTGAATATGAAATATATAAAATCTCATTACAGATCACCATTAACCGATGAACATATGCAACTGATTTTGATGGAAGGGAACACTAATTTTAAACCTCAATTAAGCAAAATGTTATTACCCCCAGATAATTCCATTCTTATCATTACTAAATGTGAATTACAAAATGTACAATTATTATTATATTTTGAATTTCATCAATAAAAAGCTTGTGGAAATTTTTTTCTTGTTATGATTTTTGTTTCTTTCTTGTTATATAAGTACCTACATAGTGTCCTTGATTTTGCCTCTTGGTCTACCAAAGTCTAAAATATTTATTATCTTTATAGACTAAGAAGATGGTCATTAGGGAATTGGTAATAAGACTGTGAAATAAAAATAAAACACTCAGAAGAGAGTATTTGATTTTTTAAATTGGGACATCAAAACATATCCTCAGCATATCTGAAGACACAAACTAATGGAAGCCAAAAATATATTTTAAAAACTAGTAGGGGCAGGAAGCGGCTGTGGCTCAATCAGTAGGGCTCCTGTTTACCATGTGGGAGGCCCTGGGTTTGGTTCCCGGGGCCTCCTGGTGAAGGCAAGCCCGCCTGCACGGCGTGGTTAGCTGACCCAGCGAGCACAAGCAGCAAGGGGGGGATAAATGAATAAATAAATAAAATCTTTAAAAAAACAAAACAAAACAAAACAAAAAACTAGTGGGGGGACAGAAATGATGACAGAAGACAGAAACGATGGCTAGAGCGTCACACATTGAAGGGAAATAGGTTAAGATCTGCTTCTAAGACATGGTCACTGATTTAGGGTATTTAGGTACTTTTTAGAGACCCCGAACACTAGCCTTCATTTGGAGAGTGATCAGGGGCTTGCTGAATGTTGAGACAACCTATTATTATCTGGGAAAGAAGTTCATACAAAGGAATAACTTACTAGGAACTTTTAGGAACAAATTGAAGAAACTATCCTCAAGAGAAGAGTACTATATCTACAAGAGAGCATAAATTATTTAACAGGTTTGCACAATTTTAGGTGATACCATCCATATTTTCAGAGGAGGAATACTGTTGGGAGAACAAGACTTGGAATAAGTTGACCTGGGAGCAAATCCCAGCCTGCCCTTCTCCATATCCTTGGAGAAGGATAAAATGAACTAATGTATGTTAAAGCACCCAGCAAGTTGTGCTGGACATAAGAAGTGTTCAAGAAATGTGAAAGGAGATTGAACTGGTGGGCTCCAGTTTTGTTTTTTTTGTTCATTCATTTGTTTGTTTTTTACCTGGGACACCATTTTCATTTGGGAACCATGTGTTCTTTAACATTATTAGGGATTCCTTATTTTTAGGAGAGGAATGAAATTTGACGTCTTGATTGGTGAGAATTAACCATTTTATATTTTACACCCACTTGAGTTGTATGTTCCAGGAGAAGACTGTAGCTTTGCATCTAGAAGTCTTTTAATTAGTGAAACATCATCTGAACCCAATCAATATGCACTAGCAAACACAAAGACATACATTCCCAACAGGTGAAAATTGGTTCTTGGTGTGGGGTATTTTAGATATTGCTATGACTTATAGCCCTCTAAAAGGCCACAGTATACCCACAGAATACAGTACATCTATGGCATTAAAATTCTTGGGGGGCAATTAGGGGAAAAATGTCTAAAAAGTCTAAAGAATGAAAAAGATTGAGAAATACATACTATATATGCTTCCTTTTTTGAAGGTATGGGATGAGCCCATTTTGATCAGTAGATCATTTTCTTCACTGCCTATTTATTCTGTTAGCAAAGGGATTTATTTCACTGGCCAAGGTCTGCTCCATTAAACATCCTGGTTGGGGAAGTTTCCTACTCTAGCGGAGATGTGCTGTAACCTTGAGAGTTAATATAACAGTAAAGAGGAGTTTATGTCTCATGCCTACTGCCTTTGACAAACACTCTGGGTAATTAGAGAGCAGTCAATCATCAACCACACCTCTCATTTTTAATTTAATGATCCCATAATGTGCCATGAGGGAAAGAACACATTGTGAGGTGATATGTACTGGAAATAAAATGTTGTAAAGCAAGTGGAAATATAGCTGTCATTCCAGTCTCCGAGTCTTCAGTGAAAACTACTTCATGACACTGAAAAGACAAAACTGTATGAAAACCAACACATTAACCAGGATGGTGATATCTGGGCTTGTTTCACAGACGAAATGTAAATGAAGCTACCTTTTGTGGTTTTTGATGTAGTTTAATCATCCATGTTTTTCAGAAGAATTGTCCAATTAAAAAAAAAAAATCACTGTTTAGAAGAATGCAATGAGTTATTGTATTTAGAATGATGCATGGTTAGAATTTAGATGTGACTATCACAAATTGAATATGTCCATATTTCTGGATAAGGAAGAGGGAATAGGAGAGAATACAGTTTAAGAACCAAAGAGAGTTAAAAAACAAAAAATAAGTAGAATTTTTCTTTCTTCCTTTCTTCCTTCCTTCCTTTTCCTTCCTCCCTCCCTCCCTCCCTCCTTCCCTCCCTCCCTCCTTCCCTCCCTCCCTCCCTCTCTCCCTTCCTCTCTCCTTTCCTTCCTTCCTTCCTTCTTTTTTTTTCCTCCAGAATTTATTGAATGTCCACTCGATGCAAGAAATCAAGCTATGTTCAGGAACTAGAGAAAGAAATGTCCTAGAAGGGACCCATTTCATTATTTATGATGATATTAAGTTAAAAACTAAGAGTGCCATTCTCTTTTAGGGAATTGTGGCTTGATTGAAAGAATGAAAGAAGGAATGATTATTTTCTAGTTGTGGTTTATTGAGTAATTCCACTCTTTACTTTCATGACATTGCTTGAAAAAGACTTTTATATCAGATATGGGCACACTATAAAAGCCAAATTATAATGCACAGCATTTGCCACCTCTTAATTATTTTGACACAGTGAGGGAAGGAGTATGGTGCAAGTATTTGGTGCAAGACTCTATGGTGGTATTGTATAGTAGGGGAAAGTTTGGCCAGTAAATGAAATTGTGTCGCTAGATATAATTCTTCCATATTTATTTCTTGATGTGGCTTATACTTTTGGAAAATGAGTGAACATATGACAATAATGATAGGTATGGGGTATTAGATGAAGGAAGACATTTCATCAGACCCATAGAAGGTAAACCTACTTTTTCAAAAATTATGTATTTTTTTAAATTGGAGAGGTTGTGGTTTTACAGAAAAATCATGCATGTTCCTATATATACCCCATCACACACAGTTTTCCCTATTATTAACACTTTTCATTGGTGTGGTACCTTTGTTACAATTGATGAAACAGTGTTTTTATAGTTATACTATTAACTATAGTTTGTACTTTACATTAGAGCTCACTGTTTATGATATACAATCCTATGGTTTTAAAATTTTTATTCTAGTAACATATATGCAACCTAAAATTTTCCATTTGAGCTACATCCAAATATATAATTCAGTGGAGTTAATTACATTCACAGTGCTATGCTACCATCATCACCATCTGTTACCAAAAGTTTTCCATCACCCCAAATAGAAACGCTGTACCAATTAAGCATTAACTCCCCATTCCTTTCCCCCACCCTGGACCCTGGTAACCTGTATTCTAGTTTCTGATTCTATGAATTGGTTTAATCCAACTATTTCATATCAGTGAGAGCATACAATATTTGTCCTTTTCTGTTTGGCTTATTTCACTCAACACGAGGTCTTCAAGGTTCTTTCAGGTTGTTGCATGCATCAGAATGTCATTCCTTTTTTATGGCTGATTACTATTCCATTGTATGTATATATCAAATTTTATTTATCCATTCATCGGTTGATGGACACTTGGGTTGCTTCCATCTTTTGGCAATTGTGAATAATGCCACTATGAACATCGGTGTGCTAATATCTATTCGAGTCCCTACTTTCAATTCTTTTGGGTATATACCTAGAAGTGGAATTGCCTGTCAGGTCATATGGTAATTCTAGACTTCCTGAGAAGCCACCAAACTGTTTTCCACAGTGGCTGCACCATATTACATTCCCACCAGCAATGAATGAGTGTTCCTATTTCTCCACATCCTCTCCAACACTTGTTATTTTCCCTTTTGTTAATAGTAGCCATTCTACTGGGTGTGAAATGGTATCTGATTGTGGTTTTGATTTGCATTTCCCAAATGGTTAATGATGTTGAGCATCTTCTCATGTGCTTATTGGTCTTTTGTGTATCTTTGGAGAAATGTCTACTCAAGTCTTTTCCCATTTAAAAAAAAATTAGATTGTTTGTCTTTTTAATGTTGAGTCATAGGATATATTTATTTATCTCAAAATTAAACCCTTGTAGGACATATGGTTTCCAAATATTTTCTCCCATTCAGTAGGTTATCTTTTTACTTTCACGATGAAGTAAAATACAAAAGTTTTAAATTTTTATGAAGTCCCATTCATCTCTTTTTTTCTTTTGTTGTTTGTGCTTTTGGTGTAAAATCTAAGAAGCTATTGCATAACACAAGGTCCTAAAGATGGTTTCCTATGTTTTCTTCTAGGAGTTTTATGGTATTGATTCTTAGATTTAGGTCTTTATCATTTTGAGTTAATTTTTGTAAATGGTGTGAGGTAGGTGCCCACTTTCATTCTTTTGCATTTGGATATCCAGTTGTTTTTTTTTGTTGTTTTTTTTTTTGCATCAAATTTGCTTTACTCAAGGTCAACATACAAGAATTATGTATATTTGTATTTATATTATCAAAAGGAATCTGAAATAAATGTACAGTATAAATGGAGACTTTGAACTCATTTTAGAAAACTTGGTATACAATAGTTTTATAATCACTTTGGTTAACTATAGGTAAAAAGTTATTAATTCAAATCAAAATACAAAAAGTACTGGCTCAATTTGTAATTCTAACAGAAAAATTAAGGGAATACAGAACTTATTCTGCTTCTTGGAAAAAAGTAATAAGGCAGATGACAAGTTAAACTATTAAACGGTAATGCCTCATATTATATCAGAATGTTTGAATGAGTTAACTTTCAAGCTGTTTCTCAGTTTTTAAAGACCTTCAAAGCAACACCCAATGGTGTGTTGAAAAAGTAAATGTCATACACTGAAACTAATCATTATAACAAAAATTCAATTTATTCTAAGCAATTCGGTTAATTTAATTTACAGCAGTCACAACAAAAAAAAACAGGGGTCAGAAACAATAAAAGAATGATCAGGACTACTGCATGGCTTTTGTTTGTTTTTAACACTGTCATGGCTTTATTCAAAATACAGTTGCACAGAAGTATTAACTTCAAAGTTTTGTAAGGAGAGATTGTTTAGGAACTTAACACGCTATATACCATACTGCCATACAAAGAGCATTAACATAGGACCAAAAACCTCTACAAAATATAAAACCCAACCTTACTTATTTGCATGAAAATACCAACCACAAAGCTAAATAAGTTTTAAAAGTTATCTGGAGGCTCTAAGTGTTGTTTTCAAACCAAAGAACTCTGGTTTTGATTGCACAATAAGATAATTAATTTAAAAGTCCATATATAGATTTAATTTTTGAAATACGTATTTTATAATCTGACATACTATGTGATGAAAACTTTTATGGACTAAAATGGGGCATTTCAATAGTTAAAAAGGAGTCTTTTGGAGATTACAATCCCTCTTCTGAACTTATCCCAAGAATTTTATTTCAGTCAGTTGTGCAACTTTTTTTTAGTTTCTCCACAAATAACTTCATATTTTTTACTTTAAAACCCCAAAGTATTACATTTTAAAATAAAAAATAAAAAGTAGTACTATACTCAGTAATTTAAATGTATCCCACTATTTAAACATAACTTCAATTAATTTGCTGGCACTAGGTTAAAAAATATTTACAAAGATTCAAAACAAATAGAAAAATTTAGATAGCTGAGTGGAGCCTCCATGACAAAAAGGGAGATGTACTTATCTACTCATTATAATTCATTTAGTAGCCATACAAGAAACACATACATGCACACTCACATTTATCCCATCCCAAATGTTTTTCTCTTTTTACTGGACATCCATTTTAAACAAATCTTAATTTTTTATTTTTTATTTATTTATTTTTTTTTACCGGGAGGTACCGGGGATCGAACCCCGGTCTCTCCATATGGTAGACGGATGCCGAACCTCTTGAGCCACATCCGTTTCCCAACAAATCTTAATTTTAATATCGATTTAATTTCAAATAATTTTCCAGCTGCTTACTGTATTCCAATAAAATGCTGCAATATCTGGTAATGCTTTATAACTATAGGAAGAATACTTGAAAATTAAAAATACTTTGCAAAGTGCTATCCAAATCACTTGGGAAGCCAATTTTAAAATATTGACTTGATTGTCTCATTATCAACAGGCAATTGTTCTGACTTTTGAAGAGCAATGA
>JAKSZT010049875.1:62318-124517 GCA_026826555.1 Tolypeutes matacus | reverse complement strand
AGTCCAATTGGAATCTATGTAATAAGTGAGAACAAAACTAAGGAAGCAAATGGTCCAGTTAAAAATTGCACACAAACTCTACTCAGACAGGGAAGCCCTGTTACCTCAATGTGGAGATGGGGGATAAGCATGCTCACGTGTAGATGGCAATGATAAGCTCTGTGCAGCAGATGAAAGTGAAGATGCTAGCCAGCTCTCATCAAAGCATGAATTTAAGTTGCTGTTCAGATCTTGGAGATGAATTTGACATGACCTTCCCCAGTCCTTTCATTGGTTCCTCTTAAAACCAAGAGCATGAGCTGGCTGGTGATGGGCAGGAGTCAAGGTTGGTTACAGAACAAAGCCGGATCAGAAAAAGATTGATGCAATTCTAGATTGGATATCCTGCCCATGGAGCCAGCTTATCTTGGGTAAGGGTTAAAGAGTTGAAAGCTTGCACCTTGGGCCTAGCATATTTCTACTAGGGCATTCAAAATCGTTCAAAGAGAGAGGCTCCCTGCATAAAAGGAATTGAACACAGGTAGTAATGAGAAAATACACCACTTAAGAAAGGATAAGGAAAGAAATAGTAAAGCAAAAACAAATGCCTACTCTCTGACCCACACTCTTACTCATGGATATCTACCCAAGAAAAAGAAAGCACATGTAAAGTACATGTACAAGAATATTCACAGCAGGTTAGCCACCTGCTGTGCATACATGTGACACATAATAGGTGATCAATAAATGTGTGAAATGGAATTGGACACATCTTTATATCCCACATGTGGCTTCACAGATCAAGTGGTGCATATCACTTACATCTATTTATCCATCAGTTCAGATGCCTTGGTTCCTCATTTCAATAATGCTTGTGTCAAGACCCTAAATGCCCCAGTTCTCCTTGCTTTTTATACACACCCAAGAACACTCAAACCATGGTGACTTCATGTTTTAGGTGAGTAATCAAGTATAACTGGAGAAAATCACAAAATAGGGCACACTGGCTGAACTACAAATTCATGATGACCTACCACCAAATTGCCTGGAAATTCCCTTTGGTTTCTCCATCTATTCTCCTTCCCAAGCTTCACAATGACTATCTCAAACCTCCTTCAGCCCCCTCAAATATCAGCCTCTTTCCTCACACCTCACTCTCACTGGATGCTCTTGCAGATACGTCTGAAGTCATATCTGCAAGATATGCTCCCCCATCCTCCTGACACCAAGATACAAAACTTCCTCCATAGACATCCACCCTACCCACTTCCTCTCCTAAAGTGCTAGACTCGTTTCTCCTTCTCTCAACAGCTATTCCCTCCACCTCTATAAGCAACATTTCTCCTCTGCTCTTCTCAGGATCCAAAAGATACCTGAAACCTCCCCCTCCATCTTGTGCATTCTCAAGCCAATTCTGTCATCTGCCTATTTGTCAATGATGCTTTAAACTCAGCATGTCCCAAACTGAAGCCATGATTTTCTTGTCTGCACTGGATTCCCTGTCTCAGTAATGGGTCATTATCCATCCAGATGAGTAAGTAGAAACAAGGGCTTCATCCTTGACACCTCTCTCTCTCCCTTCCTTATTGTGGCAGTTTGAAAATATTTATGAATTCCAAAAAGAGATATTATGTTTGTAAACTGATCTGTTTCTCTGGGTATGATACCCTTTGATTGTATTGTATTCAGCAGAGATGCCTTTGATTAAATTACGTCAAGATTAGGGCTTTGATTCGACCACATCATTAGGGTATGCAGGGTTGAGTCCCTGCCCCCTTGGGAAGCTGATAAAACAGACTCTTACACAGAAGTAGATACACAGAAAAAGACATGGCAGAGGAGAGAATTTGGTTTTGACGCCGGAGCCCTGGAGAAAGTTGAGCCATTTGCATGATAGTCTATAGCTGACCTTGTGAAGAGACCAGAGCAGCTGAGCCCGGAAAGAAACTAGCCCCAGGAAGAGAGATGAGCCTTATGCCAGCCTACAGCTGAGATCGGAATAAGCTGAACCCAGAGAGCCTTAAGAGGGAAGAGGAAGGCTAAACCCTGGTAGTCATCGCCCACCATCTTGCTTCAATATGTGACAACATTCATACAGTATTTGTCCTTTCGTGTCTGGCTAGCTTCACTCAACATAATGTCCTCCAGATTCATCCATGTTGCCATATGCTTTATGACTTCATTTCTTCTTACAGCTGCATAATATTCCATCGTGTGAATAGACCACAGTTTGTTTATCCATTCATCTGTTGATGGACACCTGGGTTGTTTCCAACTTTTGGCAATGATGAATAATGTGGCTATGAACATCGGTGTGCAGATGTCTGTTCGTGTCACTGCTCTCAGTTCTTCCGGGTATATACCCAGTAGTGGTAATGCATTACTATGAACCAAATATATTGTGTAATATATTGTTTGATTCACACACACAAAAAAACAAACAAAAAACAAAACAACAACAAAAAAATTTACATGTATCCATTACATTTAATTGAGAAATATATATATTTATTCATCTATGTTTACTTTTTAGTTTTTAATTGCTTATGTTTTCAATTATTAAATGTACAAAATAAAGTTAAAAAAAAAAAAAGTGACAACAGACATTTGGTAAGAAAGTACCTCTTATGGTACCTTGAGTTGGACTCTTAGGGCCTTGTAACTGTAAGCTTCTACCCCAAAAAAATACCCTTTATAAAAGCCAACAGATTTCTGGTACTTTGCATCAGCACCCGTTTGACTGACTAATACACTTACCAGACCATCCCAAAGGTTCTTGAATCCCTTCACTACTCCCTCTTCGCCAACATCACTGTTCTCCAAATGACCATCATCTCACCAACACTACTCCGATAGCCTCCTAACTGCTTCTGCCCTTCTACTCTAGGCCCCTCTAATCTGCCTTCTACACTGTAGCCAAAGATTTCAAACCCTAATACTATCATGACATCTCTTCCATTAGGACTCCCGATTGCTTTAAAGATAATACCAAAACTCCCTAACATGGCCCACATATTTCTTGGCCTGGCCCCTCCTTTCTCTCTAAGCTCATCAAGAGGCATGCTCTTTCTCACTGCCTGGTACCAGACACCTCAGCCTTCCTTCTGTCCCTCACTCTCATCAAGTTCCTCCTGTGATAAGCCTTTGCACGTGCTGTTCCCTCTGTCCCTCCTTCTTTTATCCTCTGGTTCACTTCTACTGATGCTTTAGACCTCACAGCAAGTATTATGTCCTAAGACCCCCACCCCCACCCCAACAAGTCCAAAGCCCCAAGGTACTTCTCCTTGATGTCATACTTGACAAGCTTGCATAATTGCACTTAGCTTTGTGATACTTAATTGACAACCACCTCTCACACTAGGCTAGAAGTTCTGTGAGAGGAGAACAAGCTTGGTTTTGACTGCCATTGAATTGCCCATATCCAGCATGGTACCTGCCCTCAGAGGCTCCTGGGATGGGCAACCCTACACACTGGTAGAAACAGTCAGACTGCCTGGGTTCAAATCTATCTCTGCCACTTGCTGACCTGTGATCTTGAATGAGTCATTTAATTTCTTTGTGCCTCAATTTCCTTATCTGTCCAATGGGAATGGAAATACCTGAAAACCCTCACAGAGTTGTTTAGAGAGCTAAATGAACTGATAGGGGTAAAGTGCTAAGAAGGATACCAGCTAAGAAGTAAACTAAGTTCTCAATAAACATTGGCTGTTTTAACAATTATTACTTATTGAGTGAATAATAAAATAAGCCTTTGGTGGATTGGTCTGAAGACAGAAAACCTTTAAGTTTCTTTAGAAATACGTTATTCTTTCTTGCCTGAGGCATCTTAATTTCAGCTTCTCCTGGGGAAAGAAATTCACAGACCATGCTGGGAAACTTGAGCTGGAATTGGACAAAACCGTTTTATTAATTCGGCTGTCTTTGTTATTCCTATATCCACATGGGCTCTTTGAGTATTTTTTATTCTTCTGTTTCATAAGCATATGTTCCATTTTGTTACTTTATCATGGATAAAGAAACTTCATGTTGGAATTGAAGAACTTCTGTGCTGTGAAGGATCTTTGGTGGGTAGAACCATCCCCTCGTTTCAGTGATTAGAAAACAGAGGCTCACAAAGCTCAAGTGACCACAACAATGAGGGGCGCAGCCCAACCCAGAGCTCAGTGCCTGAGTCAGGTCCCTTTGCCTCCACCATGCAGGGTGGAGACGTTCCAATTTGCTAAATTCTTTTCTGCAATACCAAACTTCACACCTTTCCCAGCATACACTCGAAATACTTTAAGCAAAACCATTTTAGCAAAAACTCCTATTGTACTATAATCTATTTTAACTTTAAGAAAATGTCAGATTTGAGATCTTTAGGGGGTCATTTGTTCAAGCTTATGCTCATGGATAAAGACAGCACAGTATTATTAGAAAACAAAATTTAAAATAAGCACGCAGGCACTCCACTTACTGCTTTATCTCCCAGAGCTGTTCTGATACTAAGTCTCACTTTAAAAGCATTTTCTCCATCTGCCAGAAAGAAAAGAGAAAGAGCACTACACACTGCAAAAATGTTTCAAACGGAGCCTTATAAATCCTAATATTTAATGCAACTAAAATCAAAAGCACACACCACCACAATTAAACTGCTCCCCAATACTCCTGAATGTTTGACACCAATCACGTTACATGGTTTTAAAATGTTCTTTCCCAATTCATAAAACAGGGTATAGGCTCACCTTTCAAGCCTCAACACGTCTGCAGATTTAGACAAATAAAGAGTTCTTTCAAAGACAAGTCAATCATTCAGAAAACTATTAATGTATTTTTATGTTTCAAGGCAACATACCTGGTTGACAAAGCTCAGCATGAACAGCAGTCACCAGGAAAAAGAGAGGCCACAACATTCTTTCAGAGTGGAAAACACAAGTCAAACGGGGGGGGGAAATGCACCCTCCACTCAAAGCTGCCTTAGCCATTCTGTGACCTGGATTAGAATATCAGAGAAACAAGGGAGCCACCACCTAAAAGGTTTAATTATTAACCCCCATCATTTGGGTTAATGCTTTGATAGAAACAGTCCATCTCCTGTCAGTTATTTACAAAAATCTATTTGGAAAACAGATTAGGCGTCCTTTGCAAATTCTTCCTTAAAAGAATGTTTCCTCTGCTGACTCAAAGTCAGAATCCTACCCCCATCCCGCCCCCACCCCTTCTGTTGTTGCCTGGTTAAATTGCATGGTGGAAAGGATTGAGTTCTCTCTGGACGTTTTCCTTGGAAAACTTGAATGAACTTTAAGTTGGAATGAACTTTACATCCTTTAAGAGCTAAAATATCTGGCTCAAAGATAGGCTATCTTAATTTAGGAAACAAACATCATTCCCTTCTGTCTCCAGAGGACTAAGAATGTGCTTCTAAGAATGGCCTCACCTGACTCTCACCTCTGCAGGTAAACATCCCAAGAGTTTTCCACCTCAAACAAAGGGAATGGTTTTGTTCAGTCCTAATGTCTGGAAGTTGTGTAAAATGAGAGTAATGATAGAGCAGCGTGGCCCAATGGAACATTCTGCACTGATGGAACTGTTCTACACCTGCACTGTCCAATATGATAGCCACTAGACACAGGAGGCTATAGGGTACTTGACATATGGCTGAAAACCAAATATTTAAATAATTTAATTTAACTTAATTTATGTAGCCACATGCACCTAGCAGCTACATTGGCAGTGCAGCTATAGATCTTAATTAAGATGAACCATGTTTTCTGCATTATTTCTCTAATCTTCAAAACAACACTGAAAAGTTGCTATTGTTATAATGATCTTCCATACGAGGGAACTGAGGTTCCAGTGTTTGAGTCACTGGCGGCAATGGGACACAGTAGGATGGGTGTCCCTGTATCTCCACCACGTTTAGTAGCACTGCATCGCAGCCCATCATCAACCAAAGCAGAAACTGCGACAAAACCCCAGAGAGGCTCTGACGATTGCAGTAAGGAAAGTAAAGGAATCTTTCCCACCGTGGCCCTTCCACAGATGCCAATAGAAGTCCCACGGCAGTTCCGTGTCAGAGCTTTCCTCTCTATGATACAGCCTCTTCAATAATTCAGTTCCCAAATTCCACCTTGTTGCATGAAAATCATAAATGGGAAAATGAGACGGTGTGACCATGATGTGAAAAGAGAAAAATCTGAATTTTTAAAGCAACAGTGAGAAAAATATCAAGAATGACACTCAGCAACCCATCCAGAGTCCTCTCGTGTCCCCTTAGGCAGGGGAGTGTTCTGTTATAGATGACCCATTCCTGTTGCTGACCGCACCTGAGTAGACTTTGCTCACCTCCTTCACCTTGGGTGCAAGAGCAGAGTCAGGAAAAGTCACACTGGAGGGAGAGGCAGCCCAAAGTCAGCCCAGCAATTTCATTGGTAGGTGAAATGGAAATTTCCTAGGAGGAGGAGCTCAAATCATTAACTCCCCCCAAAAATGTCAGACTAACCGAAGTGACCCTGGGAAATGTTGGACTAATGAAGTCGTCATGGGAAGGAAAAGTCCATATGCGTGGAGATGGAGATTGTCACAGAGCAGATCAAGGAACAATCCATGTTAGGGAGGCAGAAATCAGATTCAGCTTTCCTTTAGCCTTACACTTCAAAAAACGGCAAGTTTCTCTCTTTTGCTTTTACTAAGTCGTCTATTTGTCTACAACTGAAGACAGTTAAATGCTGTCAGCCACGCATTTAAGAAAATCTCTTCTCTTTTGAATTATAATTTCTCAGTGTTTGTTTTCTCATTAAAAAAACAACCAAGAAAGGAGCAAAATTGTTCCTTACAGAAAATAGAATGAAGCGAAAAAAGTAGAAATCATCCATAATAGCTCCAGCAGTGATAACCACTGCTACTATTTTTAAATATTTGGGACATACCTTCCTTAGGCACCCGTCTTCTTTTGTGCATGTGCCTGAGAATATAGATACTTTCCTTCTTAACAACAAAACTGGGATCATACTATTATAAAGATTTGTCACCTTCTCTTTTGAACTTGACATTGTATTGCAAATATATTTCCACACCACTAAACATTCCTTGGTAACATCATTCTTAATAATTGTCTAATATTAGATTCATTTTATGGATGTGTCCTACTCTTTTAAACCTCATTTCTTATTTCCTCTTTTTCTTTTATTTATAATAGTAATAAATAATGCTGAAATAAACATTCTTGAAACTAATCCTTTTCATAACTTCTGATAACATCTTTAGGATAAATTCTTAGAATTTAAATTTTGTGGTCAAAAGGTATGCAAAAAAGGTAAGGTTTCAGTAACTGTTAATTTCCTTTCTAAAGGTTTATGCCAATTTATATATTTGTTAGTAGCAAATGAGTGTCCATTTTTCCATATCCTGGACCAGATATTGTTGGTTTTCAAAAGGCAAAATAAATGATACAGCAGTATCTGATTATTGCTTAGATTTGCAATTCTTTGATTCATAGAAAAGCTGAATAGTTTTATATGTTGATTAGCCATTTGTATTCCTTTTTTCGGGAAATTGCTTATTTGGTCCTTTGACCTTTTTATTTATTGAAGTGTTCATTGTTCTCAAGTTTGTGTGCACGAATTTGTGTGTGCACAGACAGCCATTTGTTACCTCCCCTTTCAATTTGATAAGATTATTTTCACATTTTCCTAGAAAGCAATCATATATTTCATGTCTCTACAGTTTTCAATTTCTCTCCTACTTTTCAGCAGTAATACCTAGTTGTTGATGTTGTCGTTGCTGTTTTGCCTTATTGTGCAGCAGCATTATCACAGCAAGGTAAAATAATGGTGGGAATAACATGGACCCTTGTCCTCTTCCTTACCACATGGGAATGTTTCTATTTCATGGAATCTGGTGAGTTCCTGTTGAATATGCTGTGTCATGTGATAAAAGTATCCTTTTATTTCCAGTTTATTAAAAATTCTTTTTATGAAGAGTTCATGCTGAATTTTATCAACTGCCTTTTCCATATCTATTAATATGATCATAGGGTTTTTACCAAGTGGTGCATTATATGAATATATTTCTTCACATTGATCCAACCCTTATATAAACTCTATTTGATTATTTTTAACATATTCCTGGACTTAAGTTGCTAGTATTTTTCCCCAGCATTTTAAAATCTATTTTCATAAGAATAATAGCATGTAAGCTCCTTTTCAGATGCTGATACTTAGAGATTTTCTTTTTTGGCCATTATATTACCACCTTGAAAATGCCATAGAAAGAGTTGTAATATTTTCTATGTTTAGAAATATTTTGAATGCATAAGAAATGGAGAATTCATAAGTGAAAAATCTGAACCAAGCATACTTGAGGTGAAGTGTTCTTTGACAATTTTCCATTTCTTCCAGTGTCATTAATTTCATATTTCTTTCTGAGTCCATTTTGGCCATTTACAATTTCCAGGAAAATCATTCATTTCATCAAGATTTTTCAGTAGTGTCATGAACTTTGTAGAATATTTCTCATAAAATATCTATATTTCTTGCTGTTTCTTGTATATTTTCTAGTGAATATATAATTTTTTTCCTCATGTTCCAATAGGTTTGCCAGAGGTTTGTTTATTTATTTATTTATTTATTGCTGTTGTTGTATCAACAAGCTCTTGGATTTAATTCTCAATTTTATTCTCTGTGTTTTCTGATTCATCAGTCTTATCTATATTTATTAAGTCCTTCCTCCAGTTGACATTAGACTTGTTTTGTTGTTCTTTTTATAACCCTTGAGTTGGCTAGTGAGCTCATTTCTTTTGAGTCTTTCTCAGTTAATAATGACTATAATTATGGCTCTAAATTTTCCTCTGAGTACTGTTCTGGCCACAAGAAGAAGTGTAGAAGTATAGGGATTTCATCATTCTTATTTTCTAAATAATCCTCAATTATAATTTTAGTATTTTCTATGTACCAGGAATTATTTAGAAAAGCATTTTTCTAAAATTATAAGTTCTTTCAAGATTTAAGTATAAATGCATATGCATATATCATATTTTAATATTATTTTCATTACTCTCAAATACATTAATAAATCTTAAGCCTAGAATTTATCAGAGAAAATCAACTCTACTTACTCATTCATCTCCAAAGGTATTTTATTAATAATCTTTGAATAAACATATAACAATATTCATTATTTTTAAAATTATGAATGAATACTGCACTATAAGAATACCCTTCCTTTTGCAAAATAAAAGCACAACCTGTAACTATTCCATGTTGTTTGAAAGCAAATCTATCATAATACTAAAGGGCCATGAATTAGAAACTTTCTAAAGATAATACTATTTTTATAAGAGCATTAAGCAAATTTCTGCCTATGTGCTGATATGTTTAAATTTGTTTGACAACAGCAAAAGAAACAACAGTCAAAAAAGGAACAAGACAAAACATCGCCTTTTATGGGTCTTGTCAGGTGAAGAGAAAGACAAAAAGTATAACGATAAAATGAGACAGTCAATAACTTGACTTCAAATATGAAGACTCCACAAGTTGTGTGTCACAGAGAAAATGCTAAAAACTATTTAATTACTAAAGACCTTGATAGGTAGCTCAATAAAATAAGTAGAAAACAGAACTAGACCTGGTGTTCTTGCCTCTCGACATATTGTCTTTACTTTCTTCCACTTTTCAAAATCTTGCACAAAATCTTACACAAACTTACTCTTTGTTTGGATGGATGATTTAAGTATTAACCCTCCAGAGGACTCAACATCTGTGTAGCGTGCTCCACCCCACACTCACTTCAGCAATTTCACATTAGGGGACTTAGTTACCTTCCAGTAGCAGTGGTCACGAGGACAAATAAAGCAGTTTCAAGCATTCTGAATATGTTACTGTTTACTTCCAAATGTTCAGAGTTTGAACATAGATAAGAAGTTCAGATTACTGTTGCCATGAACACCACCAAAGGGCACCAAGGCTCCTGAGACAGGAAAAGGAAATTGATTTCTCCCTGTTTTTTTAATACTCCACAACACAATTGAAAAGCAGTTTCTCAGCACATAACTATTGATCTACTGCTCTAGATGGTAAATAAAATATATGAGATCACACATAAAGAAAACATGTTGTTCTTTTGTTTCATGCAGGATACCTTTTAAAGTTCATTGGTGTCGTAAAAGCATGGGGGGATATGTATGCTCCATTTACCTGCAATAAAGCAAGAGCTAGTGAGGACTGGATGTAGCTTTTAAGTTTTGACCTGATGATTCTGTTTTATCATCACAAATGGGAATTTAGTAAACCTATAGCACTTAAATCTACTACAGTAAACTGTGGGACCTACCATTTAAGAGATGTTCTTACGCTCTCCATTTTTATTGGGTTGGGGACACGTACCTGTATCTGACACATTAAAAGAAATCATATAAAACCTTTCATAGATGAACATAGGATTCTCTCATAAGATAAAATCATTGTTCTTTTTAAACTAGCATCTTAATTAAATGGCTCTACTCAATAATTTTCTAGAACAAAAGTTGTAGAATTTTGAATAAATGTGATCCTTCATAGTTTAAATTGTAATGAAATAGATGTGTCTATATAAAAAACAGTTTAGAGGTGTTAATAATAACTAGTACAATATTTTCGTATAATTAAGAGGCAACACAATGATTTTATTCTCTTTTAAATTACGTTATAACTAAGATTCAGGGAGAGAGAAAAGATTTTTGTCTAATGCACAAAAATAAATTTTAACTCAGTCGTTCTCAATCAGGGGTGAATTTGCCCTCCAGGGGACACTTGGCAATAACTGGAAACATTTTTGGTTGCCATCCCTTGAGATGGGGAGGTGTTACTGGCATCTAGTGGGTAGAGACCAGGGATATTGCTAAACATCCTACAATGCACAGGACAGCCCCAAAACAAAGATTAATCCAGCCCAGATTAGTCTCAAGAGCACCAAGGTTGAGAAGCCCTGTCTTAACCTAATGGTGCCATTTTTATTTTGCAGAGGCTTCTGGGTAACATACCAAGCATTTGGTCCTAGTTTCCCAATATTAGAAATAGCAGGTTAGGACCTAATTTATTGGGGACAATATTTGGTACCCACACTTTGGTAAATTGGAGTCATTACTTTTATTGTTCACGCGTATAAATAAATTATATGTCATATTCTGAGAAAAACCTCTTAGAAGTACATGTAGTGAGTTTTCTCTATACCTGCTTAGGTGCCAATGACTGGGGTCAGTCCTGACTGCAATGTAGAAGCCTCTGTATTCAGGGTAGACAGTCTAGCTTGAAGAGTTCTCAATTTGGACACTTTTTCAGTTTATACTGAAAAAGAATGTAATTTACTCTTTAACCTTTTACACTGCTTGTGCAAATAAAGTTCTACTTTGACTTGAGTCTTTTCTCTTTGTAAATATCTGGTTTCCTCTATGGTTAGCAAAGCATTTTGGCTGTTGAAGTCTCTATTCTTAGGGCATTTTTACCCTATATTGCCACCACCAGCCCACCTTATTAATTTATAAATTTCCTTTCTCTTGGTTCCCTTCCAACACCTGTTCGTCCTCTCGTGAATTATTTCCATTAACCCACGTATAAGGAGAAATAAAGTACCAGTTAAAGGCCTAAATAATTCTTTAAAGTCTGCCATTTACTATATCTATGGGTCACTGGTTAAAATGAGAAATCAGTGATATTTGTATGTGTGTGTGTATATATATAAGTATATATATCAGTGATTACATATATATAATCAAACATACTATAAGAGTATACCTTATCATATGTTCTATATTGTGAATATATCATTAAAATGAGTTCATTTATCATCTTAATAAGATGGCTAGTGATCCGGCATGGCGGCGCAAGGACACCAGCCTGAGAGCCAGCGAGCGAGGGAGACCGTCGCATGAGTCGGTGCACTGCGGGCCAGCGGACACACTCTGCTGGGCTCTTTGAACATATTCAGGACCATTTTTTAAAAGTCTTGAGGACTTCCGGGAAGATGGCACACTAGTAAGACACGGGAATCTCTTCTCCAGAAAAGTAGCTAGAGGACAGGCTGAAACAGCCCCGAAAAAGATCTTCTAGGGTTTAGGACAGCAGGTGAAGGCCGCACACCACCCAGAGGAGAGAGGGACAAAAGAGGGAAATCGCAATGACAGAACCGTGAGTTGGAACCAGCAACAGTTGCTGCTGCCGGCACCCTCCCCCACACTCTTTAGAATTCTCGGGCCTCTGGGCCTGCGACTACAGACAAAGGGGGCTCCAGGGATATACCACTCCTGGAAAGGGGAGAGAGAGGGACACAGCCTAAGGCTGACTCAGGTTCTGACCTGCAAATTTGGGTTACGGAGCCCCACGGACCCTTCCACATGGCGGTTTGCCCTGGGAGCCTAGGAAGGACTGGAGAAATCTGACCCTCGCAACCTCCCTCTCTTCTAGCCTGGACTAATTGTTGAGGACTCCACAGGAGAGGGGAGAGAAAGCCTGGGGCTGACTCTGCTTTGGACTCGCAGGTTTGGTCTGCAGTGTCCCCAGAGTCCTTCCAGGCTGGGTGGGGCTGCGCCATTGTTTGCCTTGGAGCCTGCAAGGGGCTAAAGATATACAAACCTCCCAATCTCCTCCTCTACTAACAGGGACTGATTGTTGAGGACTCAGAGGGGAGTGGAAATATTTCCTAGCTGGGAAAAGGGAGGGGGCTGCCAGAGAAGACTGGAGAACTGTCTCAGAAAGTTTGAATTACGAGGCTCTTAGCCTCCAGACAGGAAGCTCTATCACATCGATCTGGTCTGTGTTGCAACAAATACACTCCGACCAGGCATTGAATTGAGAGCTGGCAAAGAGTGCCATCTCCTGGCAGACCAAGTAAGTGCACATAAGACAATTAAAAATAAGTAAGAGAGGCTTTTCCTGGCCTCTATAGTCTCCCTGCCCAAGGCTGTAGGAAGTGACGCTACAACCAATTACTGGGTCCAGTGCCCAGTTTTGAGCAACCAGCAAGACAATCCTAACAATCCAGGTTGAGCCAAAAATCAAAGAGCTGTGGTAACTCACAGCCTCCTGCCAGTAAATCCCTATAAAAGAGAAAGAGATTGAGCATCTGAGTAAACTACATCCTAACCACATGCCTAAGCACCAGCAAAAAATTATAAGCCATACTAAGAAAATAGAAGACATGGTCCAAGAAAAGGTATACATCAAAGTCCAAGAAGAGATGCTGAATTTAAGAGAACTAATCAGGGAGATAAGCACAAATTTCCAAAATCAAATTAATGAGATGAAAGACAATATAGTTAAAGAGATAAATGACATCAAGAAGACATTGAGGGAACGCAAAGAAGAATCTGAAATCCTGAACAGAAAAGTAATAGAGTACATGGAAATGAAAGACACAATAGGTGAGGTCAAAAACACATTTGAGGGAAGCGGCTGTGGCTCAATCAGTAGGGCTCCCGTTTACCATATGGGAGGCCCCAGGTTCGGTTCCCGGGGCCTCCTGGGGAAGGCAAGCCCGCCCGCACGGCGTGGTTGGCTGACCCAGCGAGCACAAGCAGCAAGGGGGGGATAAATGAATAAATAAATAAAATCTTTAAAAAAAAAAAAAAAAACACATTTGAGGCATACAACAGCAGACTCGAAATGATAGAAGAAAGAATAAGTGATACTGAAGACAGAGAAGCTAAAATTGAAGAGAGAAAAAGAACAGAGAGAGAAAAGAATGGAAAAAATTGAGCAGGGGCTCAGAGAGTTGAATGACAACACAAAACGCAACGACATACTTGTCATGGGAGTTCCAGAAGGGGAAGAAAAGGGAAAAGGGGCAGAAAGAGTATTTGAGGAAATAATAGCTGAAAATTTCCCAACTCTCACGAAAGAAATGAACTTACATCTCCAAGAAGCACACCGCACCACAATGAGAATAAATTAAATCCAAACAGACCTATGCCAAGACACATAGTACTCAGAATGTCAAATGTCAAAGATAAAGAGAAAATTCTCAGAGCAGTAAGAGAGAAGCAAACGATCACATACAAGGGATGTCCAGTAAGACTTAGTGCAGATTTCTCTTCAGAAACCATGGAGGCGAGAAGACAGTGGTATGATACAATTAGGAAACTGAAAGAGAAAAACTGCCAGCCGAGAATTCTTTATCCAGCAAACCTGTCCTTCAAATATGAAGGTGAGTATAAAGTATTCACAAACAAACAGAAACTAAGAGAGTTTACAAAAAAGAATCCACCTTTGCAGGAAATATTAAAGGAAGCCTTAGAACCTGAAAGAAAAAGACAGGAGAGAGAGGCTTGGAGGAGAGTACAGAAGAAAGAATAGCAGAAAGGATAACCAAAAGAGTAAAAAGACAGACAAAAACAAGATGACATATGAAAACCAAAGAATAAAATGGAGGAAGTAAGTAGTGCATTTTCAGTAATATCATTGAATGTGAATGGATTAAGCTCCCCAATCAAAAGATACAGGCTGATAGAGTGGATAAAAAAACATGAGCCATCCATATGCTGCTTACAAAAACTCACCTTTGGGAAGCGGCTGTGGCTCAATCAGTAGGGCTCCCGTTTACCATATGGGAGGCCCCGGGTTTGGTTCCCGGGGCCTCCTGGTGAAGGCAAGCCTGCCCGCACGGCGTGGTTAGCTGACCCAGTGAGCACAAGCAGCAAGGGCGGGATAAATGAATAAATAAATAAATAAATAAATAAATAAACAAACAAACAAAAAAAAAAAAAAACCCTCACCTTAGACCCAGGGATACAAATTGGCTGAAAGTGAAAAGTTGGAAAAAGATACTCCACACGAATAGTAACCAGAAAAGAGCAGGGGTAGCTATACTAATATCAGATGAAACAGACTTTAAATGCAAAAAAATTATAAGAGATACAGAAGGCCATCATATATTAATAAACGGGACAATCCACCAGGAAGATATAACAGTCATAAATATCTACGCACCTAACCAGGGTGCCCCAGAATATATGAGACAAACTCTGGCAAAACTGAAGGGAGAAATAGACATTTCTACAATAATCGTTGGAGACTTCAACACCCCACTCACATCATTAGATAGAACAACTAGACAGAAGATCAATAAGGAAACAGAGAACTTGAACAATATGATAAAAAGTTAGATCTAACAGACATATACACTGCACCCAAACTCAGCAGGTTATACATTCTTCTCAAGTACCCATGGATCTTTCTCTAGGATAGACCACAAGTTAGGTCACAATGCAGCTTTCAATAAATATGAAAAGATTGAAATTATACAAAGCACCTTCTCAGATCATAATGGAATGAAACTAGAAATCAATAATAGACAAGAAAAAAGTAAATTCATAAATGTGTGGAGACTGTACAACACACTCCTAAATAATCAGTGGGTCAAAGAAGAAATTGCAAGTGAAATCAGTAAATACATTGAGACAAATGAAAAGGAGAACACAACGTATCAAAACTTTTGGGATACAGCGAAGGCAGTCTTGAGAGGGAAATTTATATATTTATAAACGCCTATATTAAAAAACAAGAAAGAGCTAAACTCAAAGATTTAAATGAACAACTAGAGAAACTGGAAAAAGAACAGCAAACTAGAAAAAGAACAGCATAGCAAGCAGAAGGAAAGAAATAATAAAGATTAGAGCAGAAATAAATGAAAATGAGAACAGAAAAACAATAGAGAAAATCAACAAATCAAAAAGCTGGTTCTTTGAGAAGATCAATAAAATTGACAAACCCCTAGCTATACTAACAAAGAAAATAAGAGAGAAGATGCAAATAAATACAATCAGAAATGAAAGGGGGGAAGTTACAAATGCCCCCACAGAAATAAAAAGAATCATAAGAGGATATTATGAGAAACTATATGCCAACAAACTAGACAACCCAGATGAAATGGACAAATTTCTAGAAATGCACAACCAACCTACACTGACGCTACAAGAAATACAAGAACTTAACAAACCAATCACATTTAAGGAGATTGAATCCGTCATCAAAAATCTCTCAGCAAAGAAGAGTCCAGGAGACGATGGCTTCACAGGTGAATTCTATCAAGCATTTCAAAAAGAATTAACACCAATCCTGTTTAAACTCTTCCAAAAATTTGAAGAGGGAAAATTACCCAACACATTTTATGAAGCCAACATCACCCTAATACCAAAGCCAGATAAAGATTCTACAAGAAAAGAAAATTACAGTCCAATCTCTCTAATGAACATAGATGCAAAAATTCTTAACAAAATACTTGCAAATCGAATCCAACAGCATATCAAAAGACTTATACATCACGACCAAGTGGGATTTATTCCTGGTATGCAAGGTTGGTTCAACATAAGAAAATCAATCAATGTAATATACAACATTAACAAATGGAAGGAAAAAAACCATATAATCATCTCAATAGATGCAGAAAAGGCATTTGACAAACTCCAGCATCCTTTTTTGATAAAAACACTTCAAAAGATAGGAATAAAAGGAAAATTCCTCAATATGATAAAAGGCATATATGAAAAACCCACAGTCAACATCATACTCAATGGGGAAAGGTTAAAAGCTTTCCCTCTAAGATCAGGAACAAGACAAGGATGCCCACTGTCACCATTGTTATTCAACATTGTATTAGAAGTTCTAGCTAGGGCAATTAGACAAGAAAAAAAAAAAATTAAAGGCGTCCAAATAGGAAAACAGGAAGTAAAACTCTCACTGTTTGCGGATGACATGATCCTGTACTTAGAAAATCCTGAAGTATCCACGACAAAACTACTTGAACTAATAAATGAGTTCAGCAAAGTGGCAGGATACAAGATCAACATGCAAAAATTAGTAATGTTTTTGTACACTAGTACTGAACAACCTGAGGAGGAAATCAGGGGGAATATTCCATTTTCAATAGCAACAAAAAGACTCAAATATTTAGGAGTTAATTTAACCAAAGAAGTACAGGATCTATATGCAGAAAACTACAAAACAATGCTAAAAGAAATTTAAAAAGACCTAAACAAATGGAAAGACATTCCGGGTTCATGGGTCGGAAGAATAAATATTGTGAAGATGTCAATCTTGTCCAAACTGATTTATAGATTCAATGCAATACCAATCAAAATCCCAACAGCTTACCTTACAGAATTAGAGAAGGCAATTACCAAATTCATCTGGAATCTGCACCTGAATAGCCAAAAGCATTCTAAAAAAGAAGAACGACATGGGAGGAATTTCACTGCTTGACCTTGAAACATATTACAAAGCTACAGTGGTCAAAACAGCATGGTACTGGCATAAAGATAGACACATCCATCAGTGGAATAGAATTGAGAACCCAGAAATATACCCTCACCTATACAGTCAACTGGTTTTTGACAAACCTACCAAGCCCACGCTGATGGGGAAAAAACAGTCTCTTCAACAAATGGTGTTGGGAGAACTGGATATCTATAACCAAAAGAATGAAAGAGGACCCCTATCTCACCCCCTATACAAGAATCAACTCAAAATGGATCAAAGATCTAAATATAAAAGCCAGGACCATGAAACTACTAGAAGAAAATGTAGGGAAATATCTTCAAGACCTTGTAGTAGGTGGTGGTTTCTTGGACCTTACACCCAAAGCACATGCAACAAAAGAAAAAATAGATAAATGGGACCTCCTCAAAATTAAACACTTTTGCACCTCACAGGACTTTGTCAAAAGGGTGAAAAGGCAGCCAACTCAATGGGAAAAAATATTTGGAAATCACATATCTGATAAGGGATTAATATCCAGGATATATAAAGAGATGTTACAACTCAACAATAAAAAGACAACAACCCAATTAAAAAATGGGCCAAAGGCTTGAATAGACATTTCACCAAAGAAGAAATACAAATGGCAAAAAAACACATGAAGAAATGCTCAACATCACTCATGATTACGGAAATGCAAATCAAAACTACAATGAGATATCATTTCACACCTATCAGAATGGCCACTATGAAAAAGACAGAGAAGTACAAGTGTTGGAGAGGATGTGGAGAGATAGGAACACTTCTTCACTGTTGGTGGGAATGCAGGATGGTACAACCACTATGGAGGACTGTTTGGCAGTTCCTAAAGAAGTTGAATATAGACTTGCCATGTGACCCTGCAATACCACTACTGGGTATATACCCAGAAGAACTGAGAGCAGTGACACAAACAGACACCTGCACACCGATGTTCATAGCCACATTATTCACCATTGCCAAAAGTTGGAAACAACCCAGGTGTCCATCAACAGACGAATGGATAAACAAACTGTCAGTCTATTCACACAATGGAATATTTTGCAGCTGTAAGAAGAAATGAAGTCATAATGCATATGACAACATGGATGAAACTGGAGGATATTATGTTGAGCGAAGCAAGCCAGACACAAAAGGACAAATACTGCATGAATGTGTTACTATGAACCAAATATATTGTGTAACATTTTGTTTTAAAAAAAAAAATTGTATATGTATCCATTACATTTAATAGAGAAACGTATATATTTATTCATCTGTGTTTACTGTTTAGTTTTTAATTGTTTATATTTTCAATTATTAAATGTACAAAATAAAGTTTAAAAAAAAAAAAACCATGGAGATGAAATGGAAAAAAATATATATATATATGGCTAGTAAGAAAGAATAACTACCAAAGCTATGAACCTTATTTCCAACCCAGTCTCAATTAATGTCATTGTTACTATAACTGGATTTTTACCCTCCCTTGTCGACATTCTGACTTGCCTCCTCAAAATTCTATTTGGCTTGTCCGTTTAAGGCATGTGGGAAAAATCTTGCTTCAGTTTTTAATATGAATTTTACACTCTGATTTTATCCCTTTCAAAGATTCTTCTTGAGTGAACATTTCACTGTTAGCATCAAGGAAGCAAGACAGAAAATTCTCTCCAAAAATGACTACATTTTGCAGTACTTTAGCCTTGGGACTAGTGCAATGATACCCACAAATGCTATCTGGAGAGGAAGCTGTCCCTGCAGCCTGTCCCCTTCCCCAACTCCTTGATAACAGCTTTCACTAAAATGCATGTGCACTCCCAGTGTTGCTGTGCATTCCGTTTGCTGGTCGGCACTCTTACCTGATGCTTGCCTCTGGCACAGGAGAAGTGCTCAGAGGTTGTTTATCATAATAATATTAAATTATAAAGTTGTGATGGAAAATTGGAGTTTGTGTGTAGTTTGGGATGTATGGCATGGTGCCAAAAGGCTTAACTGGAAAACAAGCAACATCAACCATGATTTTTTAAAAATCTTAATAAGAGTTGGCTTCTTCTTAAGTACATTTTTGCTAAGATTTCATAAAGAGTAAGCTCTTTGAGTAAGTGCAGCATTTGCCAAACTTGTCAGAAGCTAGGCAGCACATGTATAAGCATAAGGAAAGGCCTTGTTAGGCAAGAGCTGGCACAGTAACCTCAAAGGTTTGTGACATCTAAGTACAGGACTGTCCATCTCAGCCTCATCCAAGTGAGCTGAGGACCAGCCCTTATACAAAATCT
Source organism: Tolypeutes matacus (assembly GCA_026826555.1). NCBI lineage: Eukaryota > Metazoa > Chordata > Mammalia > Cingulata > Chlamyphoridae > Tolypeutes > Tolypeutes matacus. The sequence goes on along the minus strand of JAKSZT010049875.1, from coordinate 105,043 downwards.
CACTTAGGACTTCTTTCCCTCTAATAGGATGCTAATGGTGGTACAAACTGCTAAGATCCTGTGAGTATTAAATGAGTGTATGCTTTGTGTTTAAATAGTGATTGACACGTAGGCATTAAATGAATAATAACTATAATAATAAATTATCTAACATGTTTACAGTTGGAGAAGAAAATGGAGCAAATGTTAGTGAGGCGTAGATTTCAAACAGCTGAATGAAAATTTCAAATAGGCATCTAAAATATCAGGACAGAACAATCCAATCCAGGCTAAATATATAAATGTAAGTTAGGAAACCAACCTAGGATAAGGGGACCTCCAAACAGCAACTTCACATTATTCAAACTGGACAGCATTCTTTTCTAAAAGGATCGTCTTGGGACTGAGATAGGACTTTGGGCTGTTTCTTTTTCTTTCCTTCCAACTGTTTCCAGGGGCTAAATAGCAAGGAGCCATTTACAACATAAGAAATAAATTACAATATGTAGGGGGAGCTGGATGCCAAGAGTTACAAACTAAATACAATAAACACAGATAGGCTGCTCCTTAATCAAATTATCACCTAGAAACCTGACTTGCTTATCTATGAAACTTAACTTGTTTATCTCATCCTTAAGTTTCTACTAGATGCTTTCACTCCAGGCCCAATTAGGCTCACACAAAGCCTCCATTATTAAGTATCTGACGTCCTGTCGGCTTTTACGAGGCACTTAACACAAGTTAACTGAATTTGCTCTTCCAACAAATATTCACTGAGCATCTGCTATATGGTCAGCACCATTTGAACCAGGGAGGTGAGGGTCCTTGAGAAGTATAATGTTAAGTGTGATGAGGCCTGCAGGATGGTGAGGTGGAAGGAGGCAGCCAAAATGCTCCACATTTCCTCGCAGCCCTTGCATCTACTCATCTACTCCAAGTCAAAACTTTTTCCATAATTACCTAGATTAAGACCCCGTGGCTCTAATCTTCTCTCAGTTCTCCAACCTCTTCCCCTGCCCTATCCCAAGAAAGTTTTCCTTCTCAGTGCTTTTTCTCGTCACCTAACTCTTGAAGATTTGTTTTTTTCCCCCAATTCTCTGGCATTCATTAGTCCAGGAACTACAGCACCCACCTCAGCTCACCTTGCATTCTTTTCTTACATGTGCTCACAATTTGAAACACCCAGAACAATATAGAATGCAAAGAACAATATAGACTGGATAAGAAATCTAAGGTCTCATTTAGTCCAGGGTGTCACTTTACAAATGGAAACAACTGAGGTACAGAAAGGGGGGCATAAAGTCCACATCACCTCTTACTTCCCAACTCCCCTTCCCCTGAGTCCACACTACCCCACCACCCAACTCTTATTTCCAAACTCCCCTTCCCCTGCTTCTTCCTTTCATTCATTTGTTTTACAAATTCTGTTTTTCTTTTCCTTCCTACCTCCCAGAGCCTCACTGGCTACAAGTCTATGTTCCTAGAGAGCAGGGACTACATTTGGCTCATTTTTGCATTTCTCATAGCCACCAAATATTTGATTGCTTAATAAAACTGAAGAGACTAATTTATTTTGTTTTTCTTGTTTTGAAGAGACTAATTTGAACCATAAACTGGAATTCTAAAGAAGCTTGAGACTGTCAGGAAGGAAGAATCTTGCGGTGCATAGCATTTTTTTTGTCATTCCAAGTCAGAGAAAAACAACTTCCACGATCTATGATAAATAAGGAATCCTGGACTTTGGGGTATTTTTGGCTTTGCTCTGATACTTTATGCCCTTTTTTAAGATGAGGAAAATTTATGAAATTAGGATAATCAAAAGGTTCATCAAAAGTGTAGGTTAATTAACAGCCATAACTATTATGAACTTTGTCTTATTTTTCAGTAGGTAACATTTTTTAATTAAGAGAAAGTTAATCACTACTGCTTGGAAATAAAGATTAACTCAGACAACCTGAATAAGTGTAAGTCTGCCAACTTTGTATTCCTAAGGTAGGAATTTAAAGGATAGTGTCTTAAGTGAGATGCATGTATGTCTGTCCATGTGTGTCAATGAAGACTGATACGTTATAATGAGCCCCATGTAGTAAAAGCAAGACTTTGCTGACATTACTTACAGATGTTTATATCCAGCATTCTTGGGTGTTATATTGAAGGTGGAGGAGCTATTGGGCCATGTACCTTTTTTGTTTAGATGATCTCATTTGCATAACAGAACTGTAAATTACCCTATACAAAGCATGTGAATTAATCAACATCTCAGGGTTTCTGTCCTTAGGTTTTGGCCAGCAAAATGACCTGGAACCCTCTACTGCCTGAAATTTATACAAATTCTTATCATGATAAATGTATTTTTGAGGACTGCCTGAAAGACCTGCATGCAGACCTGTAATTTTTCAAATCAGAAATGCCACACAGGTTGCTACATGCAACCACTCACCCACTCAGCACCCCAGCAGGCACTGTTTATCAATCACAGACCTTTTTCCTTCTGAGCCACAAAACTGCCCAACATATTCAGGCAGCTACTGTGAATGGATTGAACTTGACACACCAATTGAAACCTACTTGTCCTCATGGAGGAACTATCTGAATGCTACCTTGGATTGAGCCAGACCATTGAGGGCCTGTATACTCAGTTTGAACGGAAAAGTTTTGATGGTTCAAGTTGATTTTATGTATTGTGCTTTGGATTGTGGCATGAGTTTACATGGAGGGAATCTGTGTGTAACTCCTTACGACATTTATTACCCACTTAGCTCACAGCATCATATTTATAAGGAATCAAGGTTTTTCTCAGATCTGAAAATCAAGAAAAAACTGCCCTTCTAAAAAACAAACAAATAAAATCCTGGTTAGATTTAATCTTTTGAACACTAGAAAATCTTAAAATGATTATTTCCTCTTTTTCTATGACCATTCTGAAGTTTGCAGTCAAATTTCTGGCCTGCCTTCAACAAGGATACTTTTCTTCTGTGCTCTGGAGGAAAAAGTTCAAGATCCAATGGTGTGCATATACTTAAAGTGTTACTCTTATCATTGGTTGCATAATTCCCTTCCATTAAGTCCCCCTTTCCCTGGTTCCTTCAACTATTTCTTTTATCCAGGACTGTCTATATTTTGGTAAACTGCCTCAAAACATTGTTGGAAGAAAGGGAGGTATAACTAACTACATAAAATTATTGTATTAACTTATACAGGCTCTGACAGTTGAAACATTTTATATAAATGAGTCAAGAGTTCTAGGAGTTAGGGGGAGCTTAATCTAAGTGTTCTGTTGAAAGTTGTTCTTTTCCTATATGCCTTCTAGCTCAACATTGTGAATGAAGGCAGAAATGGAATGGAAGGTGGGGAAAGAAAAGAGAGCTAACATGTGCTCTATAAAATCTTTATTACTATTCTGAAAGCCGCAAGAGACAACGAATGTGTCATATACAAGGGAGCCTCAATAAGATTAAGTGCCGATTTCTCCTCAGAAACTAAGAAGGCAGTGAGTGGGATGACATATTTAAAGTGACAAAAGCAAGAAATTGCCAACCAAGAATTCTATATCGCCCAAAACCATCTTTCAAAAATGAGGGGGACATTAAAACATTCCCAAATAAACAAAAGCTGAGGGAGTTCAATCACCACTAGACCAGCCCTAAAAGACATGTTAAGAGAGTGCCACAAGTTGAAAGGATAGGACAATAGACAATAGTCCAAAGCCACATGAAGAACTAAAGAAAGATCTTGGGTCAGGGTAACCACATGGCTAAATATAAATGCCAGTGCTATTGTACTTTTACTTCCTGCAGGATCTCAAAGGAAAATGCATAAAATGCAATAATAAATCAGTGGTTTCGGACTCATAATGTATAAACATGTAATTTGTGACAAGAACTACGTAAAGATGGGAGGATGGAGAGGTATAGAACATAATTTGTGTATACTATTGAAGAGAAATTGGTATCAAAGCAAATGAAATTGTTATAGATTTAGGATGTTAAATTTAAGCCCCATGTTAACTATATAAAAATCTGAGAATATGCAAGTTTATAGAGACAGAAATTGGAGTACAAGTTGTCAGGAGCTGAGGGGGGTCAGGGGATACATGGTGAGTTAATGCATAATGAGTGTAGGGTTTCTGTTTGGGGAGATGGGAAAGTTTTAGTTATGGAAGGTGGTGAGAGTACAGCAACATAGAGAATGTGATTATTCCCACTGAGTGATATGCATGGGGAGGGATTGAGATGAGAAAGTTTATGTTGCATTTATGTCCTCACAATTGAAAGAAAGGAAAGAAAGAAAAGAAAGAAAAGAAAGAAAGAAAAAAAGAAAGAAAGAAAGAAAAGAAAAAAGAAAAGGAAAAGAAAAGAAAAGAAAAGAAAAGAAAAGAAAAAAGAAAGAGCCACTAAAGAGACAACTAAATGCAATATATGATCCTGGATGGGATCTAACCCAGGAGGAGAAAAGGTCCAAAATGACATTATTGGGACATATGAAAAAATTGGAATATTGATTGTAAACTTTACATCAATATTAAATTTCTTGAACTGGATAACTGCACTTAACATGGTTACATAAGTGAATATCCTGCTCTTGGGAAATGTACATGGTGGTATTGAGTGTTTAAGGAACATATATACAACCTACACTCAAGTGTTCAGAAAATGGCTTGATAAATAGACAGAGATAGATGGATTGACAGATGGTGAGACAGAATGATATGGGAAATATGGCCAAATGTTAAAATTGGTGGATCTGGGTATCTAAGAGGTTAGGGGTATGTTGGAATTCTGTGTGGGGTTTATATTATTTTTATAACTGCCCTGTAAGTTTGAAAGTATAGAACATAAAACGTTTTTTCTAAAAGTAAAAAAAAAAAAACTTTATTACTGGCATATGAAGGAAGAATCATGTGCAGGACATCTTACTTCCACGGAGGGAAAAAAATATAGCTCTTTACATAAGCAAAAAAAGGAATACATTCAACGATAGTTATTGAGAATTTATTGTTAAAGGGTGTAGTAATTACTATAAACGTAGTTTCCTGTTTGTTGGCCAAAATTATTCCTGCTAGTTGGATCATAGATACCTGCATTTATGAAGTCCTTTTCCACCTATCGACCCCTTACCACACCTTCCTTAACTTTTTCATCCTTTCTTGTCCCCTCAAAACCCAAGTTGTCACGGAAACCCAGAACCCAATGAATACGGTTTGAATGAAGGAGTGCATGAGTAGCTAAGGGAGAGTGTCCTTTCCCCAGCAGTGCCCATTCAGAGATTTCTGGACAGGGAAGAAAGCTGGTTATAAACTCCCGCCCCCTCCCCTTTTTTTAAATGTTCCTAGAATTGTACATGTAGGGAGTAAGGAGAGGAGAGGAATCTCAGAGCGGGGGCTGCAGCCAGAGGGTCGGTCTACGTGGGGTGTTGTCAGGACAGGCCCTAGACAGCAAGAGGGCCCTGGGTGCCCCCTAGACAGCAAGAGGGCCCTGGGTGCCTGGGAAGGGCCACGAGGCCGGGAGAGCAGGAGGTGGAGCAGCGCGGCGTCCTCCACGCAGCCGCCTAGCACCGACGGGGCTGGGAGGAACTCGGTTCCACAGGCCGAGCTAGTCAACATGACTGGGTGAGAGGACATCGGTTCCACAGATCGGGTTAACATGAAAACTGCCTGAAAGCAACACGGTTCCCAAGGTCGGGTCAGTGGACCTGAAAACTGACTGGAAAGAACAAGGTTCCACCACCGGTCCACCAGCTGTGTTTCTTACCCAGTCTCTGTTCATCAAATCGTGGTAACTGGAGCTTAGAGAAACCTGAAAACAGTCACTTTTTAGACGAGGGTAACGGACCCGCGGCCCCACGTCACTCTGCAAACCGCGCCGGCGCCTACCACTAAGCCCCGGGCGGGTTTCTCAGACCCGCCGGCCCTCTGGCTCCTCACCAAGTTCCCAGGATCAGGCCCAGCCCGCAGGGAGAGCGCCAGGGGCGTGGAGCAAGGAAGGCGGAACGGGGCCTACACTGACTCCTCAGCTCGGGCCTCAAGGATGGGGGGGCGTGGCCAAGATGGATTTCGGGGCGTGGCCACGGAGGGGCGCTTGGACGTTGCCCGGGCTAGAGCCGGCAGAAGGTGCGTGGCCGCGTCCGGAGGCACGCAGCGAAGGCGGAAGCTGCACGCCAGGCGCAGGGCGGGCCCGGGTGAGAGGGGCGTCGCTAGGGCGGAACGTAAAGCCGTCTCGGAGGCGTGGCCCGAGCTATGGGGCGTGGCCAGGACGAAGAGGAGGAAGGATTCCCAGGCTGGAGGGGCGTGGCGAGGCGCCAGGGTACGTACCCAAGATGGCCGCGTCCCGGAGCGGTGGGTCCGTGAGTTAGCTAGGGGTTCGCGCTCGGCAGAAACGCTCAGGTGAGGGCGGCGGCGAAGTGGAGCCGGGGCGAGGCCGACCCAGGGAGGGCCGGACTCTTCCCCGAAGCCCCGCCCCGCCGGTTGGATTAATACCTCCCTCACCCCATTTGGAGTCACAGAACCGCCTTCTTGGACAATGTTATTGACCACCTGTTTTCCTGCTTCTCTGGTTCTCTTGCATACGATTAGGGGTGTCTATTGGGTTGATCCAAAACATTTCAGTTCGTGTAATCCTTTTATTCTGTTGAACTTCAGTTATAAATTATGCCGTTTCATGCTGAACATGGTCTTCCAAGCTAGAAACAAAATAAAGTTCTAACCTGAGCGTTCATCCAAGGTTAGGACACAGGTATCAAGAGCAAAGGGAAGTGTTTTGATGAAGGGATAGCTAGATACTGAGAAAGTCTAGCGGGTTATTGGGCTTTTTTTGCAATTTCGAAAAATTAATGATTTTGATAATTCTGTTGGTAAACTATCACCAGAGGCTGTTTCATGCCAATAATTTTTATGGAGGACAAACCATGAAATAGCAGGAAATTTTCCTATAAAAAAACAGAATCACAGATAAATTGATGTGATGTCTGGGATTTGCTTCTAAATCAGAGGTTCTTTTTTTGTTCCACTGACCCCCATTGCCAGTCAGGTGAAAACCACGGACCCCTTACAAAGTCCACACTATACTGTGTACTATTTAATAAATATATCACACATGCACTAACATGTCCCCACAAGAATGTTTCTTTAAATTTTCAATTCAAGCTCACAGACCCCTTGTTAAGTAAGAACCCCTGTTCTAAATAATCTGGGAAAGGGGGAATGGAGAGTATCATATGATTGGCCATAAATGGATAACTGTTGAAATGGGAGATTGGGTACAAAGTCGATTTATTATTCTTGCCTTAGTTTTATAAGTTTGACATCTTCCATAATAAAAAGCATAGGAGAAAAAAGCAGAATCAAATTCTAAATTGAGATGACCCAATGTCTACCATTCTCTATTCCTGCAGTTAGTTGAATTCGTGAGAGGTAAACAAGGCACTCTTATCTGCTCTAAAGTGCTATCAAGGTAATCTCTTGAAACTTTATTAGCTATCTGTCTTTGAAATCCTGAGTCAGACTTTTGCCTTTCTTAAATAAGGTAATTCCTCTTCTCCTCAGACATTTTAACATAAATGCTCCCTTCAGAAAATGTATTTACACACACACACACACAAAGTGATTTTAACTTTGCTTTGAGAATTTCAAAAATCTTTGGGGTATTGTAGACATACTTAGGTATCACTGGCCTCTAGATTCCAGGTAGCGAGTTAAGATGGAGGTGGGGAGCCCCGAGATTTACCATCTTCCTACCAGGCCCCTTGAATGTGGCCACCATGCCTCCCCACCTCTCTGAGTCTTAGCGGAACACTCTGGCTTCTGGGCTTCTAGTTTCTTGGCTATGTCACATAAAAGAATTTAAGGACACGCCATAAGAGTTTATTAAGAAACAAGAAAACTAGAAATTATAAGTACACAACCCGAGACATGAGTTGCAGGTGTGCTACAGGGTGAGCGATGCACACGTAGGTCCCCAGATTAGGCCTTTTAAGACCTTTCCTCCTTCCCTTTCCTAATGTTGGGGAGGGGCCCCAGCTGTAAGCTGTTCTGATTGCTTGTCCCACCAGTTAGCTCTCAGGGGGGGCAATGGGATGGCCTGTTGTTTGGGGTTATCCAGGGCTTCCCCCTTGACCCCGGAAAGAGTTCCAAATGGGACCTCTGGCCAGGGTCTAGGTGGGGTCTTTCTGGCCTTGTTTTTAGTAGCATGGGATTTCTGGGCGGGGTCTCATGGCCATGGTCTCTGCCGGGCCCCAGCTGTGACTCATTTTCCCTTTCCCTATACTAACCTCCCTCATGAGGACATTGTGTTTGTTGACAATGAGATGCATACAGCAAAGCCCATGGCACAGGGCCCAAAAGGCTGCCTTCTTACCCCTCTGTGCTTCACTTTACAATAATTGTCTGTGCAGTTGGCTTGGTGGCAAGTTAAAGGGTTATTCTCAGAGCTCACAATTGTTTCTTGGTGAGAAGTGATATGAAATAACTATGCTTCCTGCTTTCCTTAGACACACCTACTGAGGTGTGATTTTCTCTCTTTTCTCTCTTTTCAATTTTATTTGGCTTAGGTGTAATCTCCTTTGATTTATAGGATACTAATGAATAAATTAGCATTATATTATTAAATCTTTAAGATGATGAAAATTGTAAGTGTTCCAACTCCTGAAGGGCACAAGTTGGTGAGGCCACGAGACAAAGAACTCACCAGGCAGAAAATCAGACATAAGCTTTATTGGAACAAACAGGAGAAACTCTTTGACAGTGGCTCGTCAAAGAATGAATGAAGTTTTCTCACCGCAAAGCGATGAGAAAATGAGGGGTGATACATAAGGGGTTTCAGAACAAGGACATTCCATAGGGTATGAGAACAGAGTTCCTGCTAGGGTCACGTGAAGCATACATATGGGGTCTGGTGATGTTTTCACTATGCTCGTAGGAAGGACGTTTACCAAGAATATTTACTGCTTTGGGAAGATTATAGTTTACGATAACAATCTATGCATTCTCTCCCCTCCAAGGAGGGTTGTTAACCTATAACTTATGCCTAGGTCATGCAGGCGGCTACATGCTGAAAACTTGGAGTGGGGGGGCTGGGTCCTCACCATTCACCCCCATGTAGCAGCCTGTGTTGACCATAAGACAAGCATTGCATGCACATTCCACAGCAACAGTATAAAAGACAATAGCTAAAGCTGTTTCGTGTTTTTCAGTGACAATTGCAGTTCCACCTGGCACAAAAAATGGCCAATGGGTAGAACCACCAGGGGGCGCGCTTTACTCTATAGCTAGCCCTGATAGTAAAATTATAGGACTCGGGGTTAACCACCCCACATCACAGATTCTCTTTTGTCATTCCATGCAGACAGGGGCCATGCGATCTAGGTTGACAGACTCAGCCGTTTACCGTCCTAAACCATATCCTAAAAAAGGCCTGGGTTTATTCACCTGTTTCCTTACAAGAGAAAAAATATAATTACAACTCTCATTGAAAGACGGCAGCTGAAACTCAGTCTTAAATGAGGAGGTCTTTTTCCAAACTTGTTGATGACTCGTATTCTGCCATACCAGCAAGGTGTTCCACACTGTCCAATTTGCAGGAGTTATGGTCCAAGGAAGGCCAGTAGCACCCAAGGATGGTAGGTCTGTGCAAACCCAACATAGGGTTTGATTGTGAGCATGGGTTACTGCCAAAGCCCACTGTAAAAAGGCATTGGCTAGGGCACTATGGGCGAAAAGAAAGATATTTATACAATACGGGGCAGATCATGCTGGTCTAACAGTATACAAGCAACATTTACATTTGTAGATAACAAAATAGTCCAGGACTTTCAAACTGGACCTCATGACCAAGGTCTTTGGCAGGCTTTATTCTGACCAGCCGCCTTCCTTGTTTCTTATACTAACCTGCCTCAACTACCCCCTGAGAGAGTTCACACCCTTATTCTTAAGGGGGAGCTTCTGTAGCTACTTCCTCCTGGTTAAGGGCAGTATCCCCGCCTGACAAGGTGTGAAACTCTCTGACTATTCTATTGAGGTTGTGGGAAGGCAGATCTGGCACCATGGTAAGAACTGGATGAAATCCCCACATGACTAATACCTTGTCCTGCAAGGTGTTGATTCTGGAAGAAATAAACTTATGTTAGAATTTTGAAGATACATGGTCCTATTAAAAGGATAAAGAAAATGGTGATACACAATCCGAAAAATGGGGCCAGCCATGACATACTGGACCATGGGAATGAGGAATGCCAGGTGCTTCCAGAGGTTACATCCTCCTGAAGCTGATGGGCTTGATCTTTTAAGATTCAAATGCTGTCTAGGAAACTGCCATCCCCAGTTCCCACAGCAGTGATTATGCCTAGGACAGCTAGGAGAGGGATGAGGAGAGGCATTGCCCTAGACATAAACTCACAAAGACAATATAGGCAACAACAAGATAAACACATGGCAAGCAAAATAAAGACAATACTTAAGAGAGCGATATTTTTATCTTATAGGCATGTCCATTAATTACTTAGGAAATGAATTAAGTTTACAAAGACTTTTAACATTTTCAATATCCTTTTGCATATTTAGAATAAAATAGATATCATTATATTCATCAGGTATATAGATACAGCACTTAATACTCATTAATGCACTCATCAATGCACAAGTTCCTCTTTGAGCTCCAGGTGATATATTTAAGCTCCAGGTTTGCAATACCATCCATGTTGTCTCTCCATGGGAGCAGGCCATAATGCCATTGTGTCTGTTTAGGTTCTACTCACATTACTCTGGTAATTATTGCTCCACTTGGTATATCCTGCTATAGCAGTTTGGCAGTTTGATATAGTTATGAATTCCAAAAATAGATATTGGATTATGCTCGTAAACTGGTCTGTTCATCTGGGCATTATTAAGTTATGATTAGGGCTTTGATTGGGCCACATCAGTAGGGTGTTGAGCCCTGCCCCTTGGTGGGTGGGGAATCAAAGATAAAAGACATGGCAAAGGACAGAGTTGGAGTTTTGAGTTGGAGTTTTGATGCTGAATTTTAACATTGAAGCCCGGGATAGTAAGCACACAGAGGAGCTTGGTCATGAAGAAGGAGAGAAGGCCCCGGGAAAAGAGACTAGCCATTCACCTGACAGTTCACAGCTGGCCTTGTGGAGAAAGGCAAAGCCTAGAGAGCCTCATAGTCTACAGCTGACCTTGTGGAGAAAACAGAGCAGTTGAGCCTGGAGAGAAACGGAGCCCCAGGAAGAGAGGAACCCAAGAAGCCTGAACTCTTGGCAGATGTCGGCAGCCATCTTGCCCCAACACGTGGCAATGGACTTTGGTGAGGGAAGAAACTTGTACGTTATGGCCTGGTAACTGTAAACTTTTACCCCAAATAAATACCCTTTATAAAAACCAACTGATTTTTGGTATTTTGCATCAGCACCCCTTTGGCTGACTAATACACCTTCACACAGCCAGCATGCTCAGCACCATTGACCCTTAGAGGGAAGCTCCAGTGTTTCACTGGCCTGATGCATAGCACCCTTTGGCACTATGAAACAGAGCCAGTTTAGAGGCAATGTCCCTTGTAAATCTGGCCATATCGAGGCATCATCAACTACTGCAGGAGTCGGAAACTGCAATGTACTTTCCATTCACTTCAGGAGCCATGTCCAGAGATGTGCTAGATACTTTTATTGTTTTAGGAGTTGTTGTGAACAACCTAGTGGATAACTCAAATGGAGAGGCAATATGCAGCGTACTGGGGGCCTGGTTTGAATGCACAAGAGAGTTTGACAATACTGAAGTCTGTCTTTTAATTTTCATATACTTTTAAAATACTTCCAAAGCAGTTTATAACATATTAAATGGACGTAACTATTTTCAGTCTTTTGCTTTTTACTTCTATACCTTTACCATGATTACATTAATTAACAGGTATTTTACTTTAGCATATAGGAAAAACTACTTTCTCCATTATTTTATGAAGAACTGAGATTCCCAATGGAATCAAGATTATCTCCCCCCTACCACCACTTTAATATGCAGATTGAGGTGGCCTCTGACAGATTTTCCTGTTATTATGTTACTTTTTGTTATCAATATCAGTTTAGGTTTCTATTTAATAATGGCTTCCTGGAATTAGCCATTTAAGTACTTCCATTTAGACAGTGCTTTTTACAAACTTCTTATAATTAACCATAAGTTACTTTTTGTTATTAATATTAACTCCTAGATTTCTACTTAATAATGATTTCTTGGAATCAGTCACTTACATTATAATCTTTCAGTTTAGAAAATGCTTTTAAAAACTTCCCTTAAATATCCATAACCACATAGACTATAGTTACTTCATCTCAAGACAAACTTCACCTTTACAAAACACATTCCCTTAGTTAATGCTACCTGCTACAGTACCTTCTACAACTTTCTATATTCATTCAAGCCTTGTCTTACATATTTCCACCCTGATTTTATGAAAACTAGCCATCTTATCTTAGGAAAAAAAAACATTCCTTTAAGCAAACTTATCAATTTTTTTTCAGCATTGACTATGAATTCACTTTCACAAATTTTACTTCTTTCTATATCTATTTAAATCTCATATCCCTCATTCTCCTCTGTGAAGAAAAAAAAACTATTCATTTCAATTTAGGCAAAAATAATTTTTTAAAAAGAGGTTTGTAATAATTTGATTAGCCAAAAACTTGCAATTTTCATCATCTTAAAGATTTAATACATATTATGCTAATTAATTTTTTAGTATTCTATAAAAACCTAGGGAGATTACACCGAAGCTAAATAAAACTGAAACCATTATAGTTTATGTAAGAAATGATCTTTTTTCTTCCTTCCTCCACAGGAGGCTAAAAACCTCTCTTTTTCTTTAATAAAATTCTGAAATCGTGAATAACCTTAAAATCATACTGACTGCCAGGTTCTAGAATAATTATAATTGTTTAATTTGTTTAATCATAATTTTTAAAAAATCTTTCCATAGCTTTCAAGGACTTTACTTACTGAAATTTGGCCATTGGATTATTACTGTCATCTCAAAAGCTGTTAAAATTATTTGAGAAATTACAGGACAGACTATACAAAACAATGTTTCATATATCTCCTCTGTCCCTATCATTTAATTCCCAGGACAGAATTCTAGGCTAAAGTCACATTTCCCCTATATTTTCACACCCAGCTCATCCCCTTAGTTTCCTCAACTGGTTTTTGTTTTTTTTTCCAACTGGTTTTTAAATAGTCACTGGAATTCAGTCAAGGTTAGGAGAAGACCCTGGGGGCATGATAGGCTATAGAAAGATTATGAGAGAATTCAGGATAAAATTTTTAGTTTCTTTCTTTTAAATAGTTTCTTTATTCAGATTTTTAAAAAGATATATTTATTTCTCCCTCCCCTACCCTGTCTGCTCTCTCTCTCCGTCCATTTGCTGTGTGTTCTTCTGTGTCTGCTTATCTTCTCTTTAGGCAGCACTGGGAACCGATCCTGGGACCTTCCGGAGTGGGAGAGAGGTGCTCAATCTCTTACGCCACCTCAGCTCCCTGGTCTGCTGTGTCTCTTATTGTCTCTCCTCTGTGTCTTTTTTTGTGGTGTCATCTTGCTGTGCCAGATCTCCGCACAGGCCAGCACTCCTGTGTGGGCCAGCACCCTGTGCTGGCCAGCTCTCTACTCGGGCCAGCTTGCCTTCACCAGGAGGCCTCGGGACTCGAACCCTGGACCTCCTATGTGGTAGAAAGGAGCCCAATCGCTTGAGCCACATCTGCTTCCCTCTTTATTCAGATTTTATGTGACTTTTTAATCCTGTTTGGCTTCTCCAATTTGGTCTTCAGGAGTACTCATTTACCTCTTATGAGCACCCATTTAGTTTTTAGCAGTTTGGATAGAGCCCTCTTAAGAATTTTCAATTGTTAATTTAATATTACCATCCGGAGGTATGAAAAAACTGAACAAACATAAAAACACAGAGTTGACATACAAACAGAAACATAAAACTCACTAATTTGACTCATAATTCTCACTCCTTTGGTATGGCTGTGTCCAAGCTCTCCATCATTTCAAATCTCTGATCTTTACTGCTTTTAAGTTCTCCTCTGGAATTATTGTTACCTGTAATATGCAAGCTCATTCTTGGAAACACTTTTATTAGTAACCAGCAACCAGTTAGGAATACTTGAGCAGTATAAATGTAGTTAAGCACTAATTTAGCAGTTTAGACAGACAGACATTTAACACATATATTCTGGATTACTCTTTAGGAGTACACTTAGACTTGAAGTTCAGGAGTAAGCTACTGATTCAAAACTGAAAGTTCTTTTTCACACCTTGATAAAAATTCTGATCAAAATAAAATGTGAATAAAACTTAAAACACTGTCAAAATAACATCCCATTAAATGTTTCCCTTTTCCTTATTTAAATGTAGCTGCTCTGCTATCTGCTGTAGCACAGCCAGCATTCCTGCCATAGTTTTTTGGGTGTCCCCATATTCTCTCAGTGGTCCCCACTCATTCTGGAGGGCAGATACCCCACACTGACGTTATATGCCAACCAAGGATTTCCCCCACAGGTTCTCCTTTCCCTGAGCTCATTCCTGCTACTGCCGGTGGTCCTTTGGTCTCCTGGCTGTGGCTCGCCAATTGTTCCAACCCAACTCCTGAAGGGCATGAGTTGGTGAAGATACAAGACCAAAGAACGCACTGGGCAGAGAATCAGACATAAGCTTTATTGGGACTTATAAACAGGAGAGACTTTTTGATGGCAGCCTGTCAAAGAATGAATGAAGTTAGTACCCCACAAAGAGATGAGAAAATGGGGGGTGATATATAGAGGGTTTCAGAACAAGGACATTCCATAGGGTATGAGAACAGAATTCCTGCTAGTGTCATGTGATGCATACACATGGGGTCTGGTGGTGTTTTCACTGTGAACCTAGGAAGGACATTTACCAAGGATTTTTACTGCTTTGGGAAGATTATAGGTTATCATAATCATCTATGCATTCTCTCCCCTCTGGGGAGGGTTGTTAACCTATAATTTATGTCTAGGTCATGCAGGTGGCTATGTGCTGAAGATCTGGGGCAGGGCCCTGGGTCTGCACAGTAAGTTTGTGTTTAATAAAATATAGATCTGTCCTAAATAAAATGACTAGTTTTCAAGAAATAGAATGAAGAATGTAAGACAAAACTTAAGTGGAGAAAAGTAAATTTCATTGGTTGCTAATTGTATTTAATAAGCTTATTTAAAGGTAAAAGTAACTTATGGTTATAGGAAGTTTGCTAAAGCATTTTCTAAACTGAAATATTTAAATAGCTAATTCCAGGAAGCCATTATTAATTAGAAACCTAAATTGATATTGATAACAAAAAGTAACATCATAAGAGGAAAACCTGTCAGAGGCCACCTCAATCTGCATATTAAAGTGGTGGTAGGGGGAAGATAATTTTGATTCCACTGGGAATCTCAAGTTTTCATAAAATAATGGAGAAAGTAGTTTTTCCTATACTGCTAAAGTAAAATACCTGTTAATTAATGTAATCATGGTAAAGGTATAGAAGTAGAAAGTAAAAGACTAAAAATAGTCAAGTCTATTTAATATGTTATAAACTGCATTGGAAGTATTTTAAAAGTATATCAAAATTAAAAGATAGACTTCAGTATTGTCAAACTCTCTTGTGCATTCAAACCAGGCTCCCAGTATACTACATATTGCCTCTCCATTTGAGTTATTCACTACTTTGGTCACTACAACCCCTAAAACAATAAAAGTATCTAACACATCTCTGGACATGGCTCCTGAAGTGAATGGAAATAACTCCATTTGAGTTATTCACTAGGTTGGTCACTACAACCCCTAAAACAATAAAATTATCTGACACATCTCTGGTCATGGTGCCTGAAGCAGATGGAAACGATGTTTCTGTTTTGGACTCCTGCGGCATCCAGCAATGGCTTAATATAGCCAAATTTTATCTCCAGACTGGCTCTGTTTCATAGTGCCGAAGGGTGATATGGACAGGCCAGTGGAACACCAGAGCTTCCCTCCAAGGGCCAACAGTGCTGCAGCATGCTGGCTGCATACCAAGTGGAGCAATGATTTTCAGAGTAATGTAAGTAGAACTTAAACAAACACAATTGGTATTATAGCTTGCACCCATGGAGAGACAGCATGTATGGTATTGCAAACCTAAAGCTTGAATCTGTTAATTGCAGCTCAAAGATGAACTTGTGCATTGATTAGTGCATTGATTAGTATTAAGTGCTGTACCTATATGCCTGATGAATATAATAATACCTCTTCTAGATCATATGCAGAAGGATATTGAACCTGTTAAAAGTCTTGGTAAACTTCATTTTCTAAGTTTATTTTTTTCAAGAATCAATGCCTTTCAGGACAAAGTATTAGTCATGTGGGGATTGCATCTAGTTCCACCCATGGTGCCAGACCCACCTTACCCTCAGCTTCAATAGAATAGCCAGAGAGTTTCACACCTTGTCAGGCAGGGAACCACTGCCCCTAACCAGCAGGAAGCAGCTACAGAAGAATGACCAATGCCCTTCAGCTCCCCCTTAAGAATAAGGGTGTAAACTCTCTGAGAGGGAAGTTAAAGCATGTTAGTATAGGAAACAGGAAAGGTGGTTGGTCAGAATAAAGCCTGCGAAAGACCCTAGTTACAAGGTCCAGTTTAAAATTCCTGGGCTCAAAAGAAGTCCTAGATAACCCCAAACAAAAAGGCCTCCCCATTAGTTCCCTAAAAGCTAAAAGGTGAAAGTAAAAAGGCAACCAATTAGGACAGGAAATAGCTAGGGCCCTATGTGTGTCACTGTGGGCACTCCTTATGCCTAAACTAGTTTTTAATGTCACCAAGAAAATTCAAAGAATTTACAAGGGGAAAATGTGTGGTATTAGAGCCTCCTCATAAGACTCCCCTACCTGATACTTTGTGATCTACTAATGGAAATGTTGCTTGTATACCCTTAGACCAGCATGATCTACCTTGAACAGTAACCCCTGCAAATTGGACAGCATGAAACACCTTGCTGGCAGAATATGGCCCATCAACAAGTTTGGAACAAGAGCTTCTCCTTGAATAATGTTAACTGGTTTAACTCCCTCTCTCCGCCTTGTCAACATATCTTTATAGTTTACTAGCTTTTGATGGTAGACTCTTAGTTTTCTGTTGTATAATGTACTCGTGTTATGAAATGTAAATGCAGTGTGTGTTCCTTGGGCAACACAAGCTGCTGCATAGGGGTGGACTGTGGGGGTCCAGTGAGTCCCTGGCCCTGGCTCCTGCTCCCTAAGGGAAACTCAGCCCATAGTACGCAGCCGCCTGCATGCCCCAGGACACAAGTTAAAATATAACAAACCTCCTCACAGATGTTATCGTAGACTGTAATTTTCTCCAGCCTGTACAATTCCTTCCTACAGTAGCATCACCAGACCCAGTTATGTGCTTCATGTGACCCTAGCAGAAACTCTGTTATGATATGTCTTTATTCTGAGACCCTTTATATTGCCCAGCATTTTCCCGCCTCTTTGTGGAGCGCTATTTTCATTCTTCAGCCTGCTGCTACTGAAGACCCTCTCCTGTCCGTAAGTCCCAATAAATAAAGCTCATGTCTGACACCTTGCTGAGTGCATACTTTGGTCTTGCCGCCACCCCGACCTTTCAGGAGCTAGGTTAGGTAAGTTCCTATTTTAGATCAGGCAGGATTTTGATGGTCCTTCAGAATTTCTAGGTTGGGATAGGAAAGCCACCTCTTAAAAGACAAGCATTTAAATACTTGAATGTGGCAAAGATGATGAATTTTAGGCTGTTTGTATGTTACCAGAATTGAACTGTATAACACAAAGAGTGAACCCTAATATAAACTAAGGACTATAGTTTAAAATATAATAATAATAATGTTTCATCTCTTGTAACAAAGGTACCACACGAATGCAAAATGTTAATAATAGGGAAAACTGTGTGTATGTGGGAGGTATATGGGAACTCTGTACTTTGTGCATGATTTTTCTATAAACCTACAACTGCTCTGATAAAAATATTTGAAAGAACAAGTTTTTAAAAAGCCTTAGAAAAATTATTTTTCAAACCCTATAAATGGATGATAGTGACATCTGGGAAAAGAAAATACCTTTACTGTCCAAGAACATTTGGCAGTGCCCTCACAGTTGTGGGTTCTTAGAATTGGGATCAACATCTTCTCCATCATCCAGGAAGCCTCCTCTGGTCGCTGAACTGACCTCCAGCGAGCACCATGTGGTATGGGCACTCTGTCCCTAAGAGATGCAGCTGTGACCGAGACACGTGGTCCCTGCCCTCCATGGGGCTCAGATGCCAGGGAGGATGGAGACATTCCTGACCAGATGTCAATTCAACTGCCACGAGCTCTACTACAAAGAAGAGGGCTCTGAGCTCATCTGGTGGGGGCAGGGTCAGGGAGGGCTTCCAGGAAGGGACCTTGGAGTCACTGCCTGAAGAGTAGGTAGGAGGGAACCAGGCACCTGTGCAAAGTATTTGTCATTATAGGGCTTAAGAACTGTGGCAACGACTGATCATTTCCTTACCTGTCCTTTAAAATAAATGTGGAGAGTTCTTTTCCTGGACCAATTCCAAACTGTTAAAATGATGGTATGCAGAAACTGGATAAGGGAATGCTGTAAATAGTTTGGAACCTGTTTTATTATTATTATTATTATTATTATTATTAATTATTATTATTTTAGGAGGCACCAGGGATCGAACTTGGGAACTCGTACATGGGAAGCAGGCAATAAACCACTTGAGCTACATCCGCTCCCCTCTTTATTATTTCTTGTTAGCAATTTTCTTTGTATTAAGGTTGACCCACAGGCTGCAAATGGTTTCTGTGAAGCTTACATTTCTGGGAGTTGCATATTGATGTTTGCAAGCAATTCAGTAGCTTCACGCTTGGGAACTCTACAAATTGCAGAGTTACTTCCAGCCTAGCAGCTAGCAAGTGTGTGCTCTGCTCCAAACAGGGAAGATCAAGTTTGGCAGCAAATGGTCTCCCTCACACCTCCCATCTCGTTCCCCTTTTGGCAAAGCAGTTACAACCCCCGCAGGGTCTCTCCACCGTGGCTCCCTTGACAATTGGGCCGGGTGCTTCTCTGCTGTGGGGAGCCCGTCCTGGGCGTTGCACTGTAGGATGTTGAGCAGCACCCCTGGCCTCTCCCCACCAGATGCCACTAGCACTCCATCCCCCACCCCAGCCCGACATTGCCAAATGAGCCCTGGGGGCAAAATCGCTCCTGTTGAGAACGGCTGAGATGATGGGAGAGGGGAACGCGTGTTTGTAGAGTCCAGTTAAATGGCTGAGTACACGGTTTAAAGAGGACTTTCTCATGTTTCCCACTATTTAAAAGGATTGACCCGGACTTTTCAAATGTCAGCTTCAAATTTGTCCCTTTACGTTTACTCTCGACGCCACGTGCACATAAGAAAAGGAGCTCACTAGTAATGCTATCTAGTTACCAAAGTTCACCTTTTCTTTCCTTAGAGAAAGTTGAAATCTAAAGGTCTAAAATCCGTTATGCTTATGTCTTTAGAATAGCTTGCTTCTTTTGCATTGACGAAAAACAGAAATGGTGACTTGGGGAGGTGGAAGATTTGTTTGGTTAAATTTCAGCATTACATGGAATGTTTTGTTTTGTGAGGTACTTGGAAAAACAGGTCCCAGTTACCATTTGAAACTTTTGGCATAGCACACCGTCCCTAAGTATTTTCACTCAGAGGAATATTTCGGTCTTTCCAGCCCTGAGCCTCTGTTCTAATATCCACAATTCTCACCTTTTTAATAGTAAAGACAATTCTCACTGATTGTGGCAAGTGAATGCCCTCAAGGAAGGCCCACTCTGCCCTAATGAGTACAATTCCTAAGATTGTTGAGGATTAGGAAAGATAAGGTGGAAAGATCTTAGTGTTTGACACAGAATGAGGACTCAGGGTTGGCAGCTACTTCTACTAAGACTGTTATTATCATCATCATTGTCATCATCATCTCTTGTCATCATCATCGGCTCAGTGCTTCCCTCAGATTTTAAAAATCTGACCATTTTTAAGATTAGGTGAAGCAGAATAAGGAATAAATGAACGTTGAAGGTAATGGCAAATTCAGAAGGCAACACTTCACCACTGCCCTCTGCGCTCTGCTTTACCTTCACTCACCACTCTCCCCAGGTAACCACTGATTGCCAACTCAAATTGCAGTTTGCTGTTATATCAGGTAGCAGACAGGTAACAAAGTTGTAGCCTGACAAGGAGAGTAGCATGACAAGCCCAGAGTTTGGGAAGATACGAGATAAATACGAGTAGATAGGAGATCTGGCTTCCTAATAGCAAAATCTTGGCACTTGCATGTAGATTTGGACTTGATTGACAATCTTTTGCATAAAAGCAATATGACAGAGCTGATAATTTAGGAAAACTGGTGGGTGGCAGCATGCAGGATGGAATAGAGGGGAGAGAGAGGAGGAAAAACCACCAAGAAGCCTTGTAGTAATTTGAGGTGATGGATGAACTAGGCTATCGTTCATGGACAAGACAAGGAAGAGATAAATATAAAGATTTTTGTAGAAAAAAACAATGTGGTGATCAGTGGGGTAATAGGAAATAAAGAAAAAGGGAGAATCAAATCTTCCCATCAATACTCTTTATCTTACTCATTCAATCCACAAGTATTGTTTGAAAGCCAGCTCATTTCTTTCTGGCACTGGCAGAGCAGTGGGGAAGTCAGGTAATTAAGCATGTATAGGTATAATTATCGTTATAGCCATTTATTACATATTTTGAAGGAAAATAACAGGATGCTGTGATTGAAAAATAATAGTGGTAGGGGATCTTTTTGTAAGAGGATAGTCAGAAAAAACTTTGCTAACGAGGTGACAATTAAGCTCCAGGTTCAAAGATAATAGGTTCAAGCCCTGAGCTGAATGAGGGGAAATTGATCCCAGTAGAGGAGCGGGAATGAAGAGGCTAAGGCAGGAATGAGCTTTCTACTTTTGAAGAGCTGAAAGAGGGGAGCATGCCCTGAGGCTGAAGTAATAGGTAGTCCAAGCACAAAAATAAATCAAAGCCAGGACCAGCTAGATTATAAGAACCACCAGCACATCCTCACCATGGAATCTGAAGGGTTTTTTTCTCATCAGCGACCAATTACTGCACCTTCTTAATGACAGTCTGCCTTCACTCAAGCCATGGGTTGATATAATTGAGATCTCCGTTTATTTTATTTTATTTTTTGAGGTACTGGCGGCCAGGGACTGAACCCGGGACCTTGTATGTGGGAAGCTGGTGCCACATAGGCTTCCTTGAGTTGGCTTCCTTGTCTGCTTTCCTTGTTGTTTGTTTTTGTTTCTTCAGTAGGCACCGGGAACCAAATCCAGGACCTCCCGTGTGGGAGGTGGGTGTTCAACTGCTTGAGCCACATCTGCTCCCAAGGGATCTCTGTTTATTTCGTTTTCTACATATAAGAGAAAAAAAAAGAAGAAGAAGAAAAAGGAAAATGGAGGCACTGTTATTCAGAAAAATTCATCATCTTCCTGTTTTAAGAGCAAGTATGAACAACTACCAAGAAATTATTTCAACCTCTGTTTTGTTAAACTGGAAGAAGAGGACAGGAAAGGGAAACAAAAGTGTGAGTTTATCTTTAGCAAAACCAGCCTTTGGCAGAAAGCTGGCTTCACCAAGCGGACAGTGACTGAGGCTCCCTAGGGATGGGATGATCTGGGTTCCTGAAAGAGGAGAAAGAAAACCTTCTGGAGGCTGAACTTGTAAATTTGAAGGCATAAATGATAGTAACCTCATGGTTCCTAAAAAAGCAATTGAATGAAAAGGCCAAGTCTTCTTGGGCTGGTGTTTGTATTGATATGAGGTGATTCTGTCCATTTCCTGAGTAGGGTGGGGAACAGTTAAAGCTGAAGAAGACATCTTGTTAGGGCTCTGAGCATCATTCCAGTTCTTCCCTAGTCTTCGCAGGAGGAGACCCTCATGAAGTGTTTTTTTTTTAAATCAATTTTATTGAAGCATATTCATAAACCATTCAATCCATCTAAAGTGTACAATCAGTGGCATTTGGTATAATCACAGAGTTGTGCATTCATCACTTCAATCAATATTAGAGCATTTTCATTACTCCAAAAAAAAGGGGAAGAAAAAAATCAACCAAAAAGCTCAAAATCAAACAAACACCAAAAAACCCTATCCCTTAAGTAGTCACCTCTCAATCTCTCCATCCTTCCCCTGCCATACATAGCTGCTGATCTATTTCTGTCTCTGTGATTTATTTGCATTTACATTTTTTTAACAAATCAGTTTTATTGATGCATATTAATAAAGCATAAATCCATCCAAAGTATACAATTTGGTATAATCACATATTTGTGCATTCATCACTTCAATCTTTATTAGAGCATTTTCATTATTCCAATAATAATAATAATAATATACAAACAACTCAACTCTCATCTCTCTATGCTGTACACAGCTGCTATTCTTTTTCCTTTTCTCTAGAACATTTGTATTTTGCAAAAACAGTCTTATATATGTAATATCACCCATATCTGTGTCTTCCATGAGGTTTGACTATCTTATACAGTCCCATGTTACAGTTTTAGCTTTCCTTCTAGTAATATACATGACCTTAGACTTTCCCTTTCAAATGCTGTCATACCCATATAATAGCTCTGCTAGTTACAAACATCATATTATGCTTTCACCATTTCTATTCTATTTACAAACAACCTTTTTACTAATTCTGCACAGGTAAACCTTCAACTTTCCATTCTCTACCCTCCTTCTGTTTTCTGGTGACCTATATTCTAATTATTAACTCCATGAGTTTGCACAATATATTTAGTTCATAATAGCACAATCATACAGTATTTGTCCTTTTATGTCTGGCTTGCTTCACTCAACATAATGTCCTCCAGGTTCATCCAGGTTGTTATATGCTTCACGACTTCATTTCTTCTTACTGCTGCATAATATTCCATCGTGTGTATACACAACAATTTGTTTATCCATTCATCAGTTGGTAGAACCTGGATTGTTTCCATATTATTCAAGTTCTCTGTTTATGTAGTCTCTGTCCAGATGTTCTATCCAATACTGAGAGTGGTGTATTGAAGTCACCAACTATTATTGTAGAGACATCTATTTCTCCCTTCAGTTTTGCCAGTGTGTGCCTCACGTATCTTGGGGCACTCAGGTTAGGTGCATAAATATTTAGTATAGTTATTTCTTCTTGGTGAATTTCCCCTTTTATTAATATATAATGACCTTCTTCATCCCTTATAACAGTTTTGCATTTGAAATCTATTTTGTCCGATGTAAGTATTGTTATTCCAGCTCTTTTTTGGTTACTATTTGCATGGAATATCTTTTTCCAACCTTTCACTTTTAACCTGGTTGTATCCTTACATCTGAGGAGGGTCTCTTGTAGACTACATATAGATGGCTCATATTTTTAAATCCAGTCTATCAGTCTCTGCCTTGATTGGGGAGTTAAAGCCATTAACATTCAATGTTATTACTATAAAGGCATTACTTCTTTCATCCATTTTGTCCTTTGGCTCTCTGTTGTCATATCGTTCTATTGTCTGTCTTCTTACCCTTTAGTTTGCCCTTCCTAATAATCTTCATTTCTACACTCTTCTCCAAATCTCTTGCCTTCGTTTTTTCTTTCAGGCTGCAGCACTACCTTTCGTATTTCTTGTAATTCTGGTCTTTTGGTAACATATTCTATCAGTTTTTGTTTGTCTGTGAAGACTTTGAATTCACCCTCATTTTTGAAGGACAGTGTTCCATTTTTTCCATTCTCTTCTCTTTCTGTTCTCCTGTCTTTTTTATTTTATTTTATTTTATTTTTTATTTTTATTTTTTTTAAGATTTTATTTATTTATTCATTTATCCCCCCCTTGCTGCTTGTGCTCGCTGGGTCAGCTAACCATGCCGCGCAGGAGGGCTTGCCTTCACCAGGAGGCCCCGGAAACCGAACCCGGGGGGGGGCCTCCCACATGGTAAACGGGAGCCCTACTGATTGAGCCACAGCCGCTTCCCATCCTGTCTTTTTTAGATGTTCTGCCTTCAAAATCACTAATTCTGTCTTTGAACAATTCAAATCTGCTCCTATGTGCCTCTAATGTGTTTTTTTATTTTATTTTATTTTTTAAGATTTATTTTGTTTATTTATTTCTCCCCATCCCTTCATTGTTTGCATTTTCTGTGTCTGTTTGTTGTGTGCTGGTCTTTTTTTTTTTTTAGGAGGCACCAGGAACTGAACCTGGTATCTCCGATGTGGTAGGGAAGCACCCAATCACTTGAGCCACCTCCGCTCCCTGTTTTGTTGTGTCTCTCATTATGTTTTCCTCGTGTCTCTTGTTGCATCATCTTGTTGTGTCAGCTCACCATCTTGCTCATCTTCCTTAGGAGGCACCGGGAACAGAACCTGGAACCTCCTATTCGGTAGGCAGGAGCTCAATTACTTGAGCCATGTCCACTTCCCTCTAATGTGTTTTTTTTGTTTGTTTTTTGTTTTTTTTTAAAGATTTTATTTATTTATTCATTTATCCCCCCCTTGCTGCTTGTGCTCGCTGGGTCAGCTAACCACGCCGTGCGGGCGAGCTTGCCTTCACCAGGAGGCCCCGGGAACTGAACCCGGGGCCTCCCATATGGTAAACGGGAGCCCTACTGATTGAGCCACAGCCGCTTCCCTCTAATGTGTTTTTAATCTCATCCATTGTGTCTTTCATTCCCATAAGGTCTGTTACTTTTCTTTGCAGGCTTTCAAATTGTTCTTTATGCTCACCCAGTGTCTTCTTAATATCCTTTATTTCTTTAGTCAGATTTTCTATAAATTCTTTGAATTGATTTAGGTGAGTTGATTATCACTGATTGTCTTAAATCCTGTATCTCTTTAGAATATTTTATTTGTTCCTTTGGCTGGGCCATCTCTTCCTGTTTCCTAGTATGGCTTGTAATTTTTTACTGATGTCTAGGCACTTGAATATGTTGGTGAGTTTACTCTGATAGCCAATTTCTCTCTCTCACCTATTGTTTATTTTTCACAGCTCTTCTTTGATATTTGGTTCAACTTATTCTAAGTCTTTAAAATTGCCCAGCTTAAGTTATCAAAATCAGGCCAGGGACTCACTAATGGGGCACAGATTTTCTCCCAGGGTTTGGATACAGAGAGAACCAAAAACAGTTGTCCGTGCAATTTCTAGACCGTCCAGCAGATGGTGCTTTTCAACACACCTTTCCACGGAGGTGTTTCAGTCTCAGCCTTCCTACGTTCCTGTGTGGAATCTCCAGAGGGGAGATTCAAAGCGGGCTCAGCTGGCCGAATTCACTGAAGAAAAGACCCCCAATTCCTCCTCCTTCTTCCCTTGAAACAGCTGACAGGGAGGAAGATGTCTGGTCCCCTCTCAGTCAGCTGCAGTGAGGCAGGGGTTTTACCCCAACTTTATATCTTGGGGGTGGGGGAGGGGAGTCCTTCCCAGGTGCCCCAGGTTCTTGGTAACTCATGTTTCTCATGTTTGTTGTTTCTGTCTCTCTGTCCCTCACCCTCCTGGCAGTTGTGTAGCACTGTCCTGGTCTTCTGACCCCCAAAGCAGATCCCTTGGACAGCTTTTGGCTCTTTCGCCATTGTTTTTGTGAGAGTATTGAGCCCTGCTTGTTAGTCCAATGCCATCTTTTTTTTTTTTTTTTTTTTTTTTAAGAAACAATGGTTTATTTTTCTACTCAAATGACCAAGCTGCTGAATCTTAAAACTTCAACACATTTTGTATCTCATTATATTCATTGAACAATAAGACCTTATATTTTGATTATTCTTGGTAAACTGTAATTTTGTTTCTCCAGTGGCTTTCAAATGCCATGACAGGTGGTTTAACATGGTAGCTGCTGCTTTCAGAGGATTATATTAAATGAATCCTCATTTCCAGTGCAATCTTTCATTGAAAGTCTATCCATCAGGACTTGTCTATCGTGGTTGGCCAAGGAGTCCTGCTTTGGCTGCCAGGGCTTCATTCTGCTGAATATGATATTCCTGAAATCTCATGGATATTCTTTGTATCATTTTTAAATATTGCTGTAAGCAATGTTCTGAACAGGTAGTCTCTTCAGGTTTTACTTCTCTTGTTGTGAAGTCTTTAACACAGTCCAAAAAGCAGGTTTCTGTAAGTTTATTGTAGGTTCCAAGAAATTCTTTAAACTGTTTTATCAGATTCTGGTATTTGTGCAGCCATATTCTTTTGGTATGTTTATTAGTTACCTTTTCTGATGCATGAGTTTCCTTTCTGTTCTGGAAAAGTGGTTGTCCAACCTTTGCTTGAATGTCTCCAGTGAGGTCGGATTTGTTACTTAAGCACAGACTCTCACATCCGACACCAGGGTGAGACTGTGGGGCAGCGCGGCTGGTTGAGTGTGGGGCGAAGAGCCGGGGTCAAGGTAGGCACCACCGCGGCTAAATGGGCTCCAATGCCATCTTCCCACAATCATGAAATGGCTTTACAGGGTGTGAACTTTGAAGTTATCAGCTGCATCCTGAGTGTCTCATAGGGGAAATGCCACATGGTCTTTGTGCCATGCAACTTAAAAACTGAGTCAGAGAAGTCTAGAACTTTCTAGAGTTTAAAAATATAATGCAACTTGAGACAAATATAGCTTTTTTTCAACAATAGCAGTGGAATATTTAATAATCAACTTAAAGGGTGTATGTTGAATAAGGCACTACAGGGAAACAAAGGAGGAAGCTATGGCCCTGCCTGCAAAGAAATTGCATTCTAATCACATAATATGAAGGTATTGTCCAGTTCAAATGCACTTTCCATTTGAGGGTTCTGAAACAGAAAGTTCTTGTTCTTCTGTAGGGAACAAATTCTGTTATAATAAGAGAGAAATAAATAAAAACATTGGGTTCAGATGTCTCCAGAGATAGGTGAATACATAAGGAAAAAAAGAACACTTTGAGTTTCCATAGTTCTTAGCTCTAGACCAGGATTCTTTAGCCTCAGGTTGGTCTGGATAATTCTTGATTGTGCGGGCTGCCCTGTGCATTGCATGATGTTTAGCAGCATCCTTGCACTCTTCCCACTAGATGGCAGTAGCACCTCTCTCCAACCCCCCAGCCCCAGTTGTGACCACCAAAAATGTCTCCAGACTTTGCCAAATGTCTCCTGGGAGGCAAAATCACCCGCAGTTAAGAAACATCAGTCTTGACACATGTAATTTCTCCCAACAATACTCAGAGGAAATCCTCTGCTCCAAACTCACTAGAATCCAGGGAGAAAACAGTTTGGGCTGCGTCCCCCTGCAGGGTATTAGAAATACACAGTCATGTGCAGAAAAAAAGCACAGGCACGAGTCTATCCTAAATAGTAGTATAGTAGTTCTTCCGGAAGCTGCCCACAGGTACCCGGAGCATCTCTGGACCAGTGCTGGCCCGAGGCACACCCTGAGGATCATTGCCTTAACAGCCAATTCCTGAGTGGTTTTCACCACTAAATACTGACTCAGACTCACTCTCTCTCCGTCAGGATGCCCTTGTGGGATTTGGATCATTCACCCCTTCCTGTCTAATGCCAACCTGCCTGGATTACTGGACCTACTCAGGGTCTCTTATTATCATACCACTCTCCAAATCTGTCACCTGGATAGTCAAGAAACAACCAATAGAGTTTCATCATGATCAGGTAAGTTCTTTCCACAATTTATATATAAGAAACTCAGTGTACTTGTTTAAAACAAGGCCGGGCTCAAAATTTGGCATCAGTGTTTAACATCTTGTAATGCTTATACATTTTTAAAATTACAGTGTGCCAACATCTTGTCTCAGTTTGGACATGAATTAGGAGATGCTTCAACTAGAGAGAAATTAAAACATAGGAAAACATAAGCTTTTGACTTTCATACTTGACAATGACATATGTTTTACTGTACATGCATTATGTATTTATCTATAAATGTAAATCACTATATAAATAAAGAACCTTTTGGGAAATGGATGTGGCTCAAGTGATTGGGCCCCCATCTAACATATTGGAGGTCCAGGGTTTGATTCCTGGTGCCTCCTGGTGAAAGGCAAGCTGGCCCGAGTGGAGAGCTGGCCTGAGCAGAGAACTGGCCCACGAAGAGTGGTGGCCCATGCGGAGTGCAGGCCCATGTAGGAATCCTGGCCTGTGCAGAGAGCTGGCGGAGGAAGATGACACAGTGGGAAGAGACACAGAGGAGAGACAATAAGAGACACAGCAGACCAGGGAGCTGAGGTGACACAAGAGATTGAGCACCTCTCTCCCACTCTAGAAGGTCCCAGGATCGGTTCCTGGTGCCACCTGTGGAGAAGACAAGCAGACACAGAAGAACATACAGAGAGCAGACAGCGAGCGCAAAACGATGGCGGGGGGTGGGGTGTGGGGAATAAATAAAGTAAATCTTTTAAAAAAAAAACGTTTTATATGGAATAATGAAGGCTGGAAATGGATGTGTTACAAACTTTTAAAATCTTTCAGGTAATTTTGATATGGAATCTTAAAGAAAGAACCCAACAATGTCTGTACAGAAATTTTATGCTAAGTCAGTGGTTTTGACTTGAAATTTGATTTTCCATCAGAAACTAAGCTTAAGTGGTGGTCACTACGTCAATATACAACATTGTGTTTAATTCACATGTAACTAAATTACAATAATAACTGCTTTTACTTGTTTGTACGGGATTTTTATTGATTAGAAACATCTCCATAAGATGAGAGCTTCTAAATTCTTTCTTATGAAGTCAAGATAACATTGGGGGGGCGGATGTGGCTCAGGTGGTTGGGCATCCGTCTGCCATATGGAGGGACCTGGGTTCGATCCCCGGGACCTCCCGGTAAAATAAAAAATATATATATAGAAGGCGCATGGGCTGCCAGGCTCTGTGTGACGCTGAGCTGTCGGGCCCCGGGAGCCATGCAGCAGGATGATGACGTAACAGGGGAGAGACAAGACGAGATGCTCCGAAAGCTCCAGAAGCCAGGAGCTGAGATGGCGCAGGCAGCAGGATACCTCTCTCCTACATCGGAGGTCTCCAGGATCGAATCCTGGTGAAGACTGGAGGAGGAGGATGAGAAGAGATGGCAGGAAACAGACACGGAGAATTGCCCAGCGAATGGACACAAAACAGCAAATGGGGAAGGGGGGGTTTAAAATGGATAAAGTAAATAAATAAATTCTTAAAAAAAAAAAGATAACATTGATACCAAAACCCATCAAAGATTGCACCAGAAAACAAAAGTAAACAATAGACCAATATCACTGAAGATTATTAAAGCAAAAAATACAAGGTAAATAAAATGTTAGAAACATAACCCAGCAGTACATTAGGAGAAATATATACTTTGTCCAAGTAGGGTTTATTCCTGTAATGAAAGGATGGTTCAATATGAGGAATGATATTAATATACTTTATCCCATCAGCAAATCTAAAGGTAAAAATCATATTATGATTTCCAGAGTCCCAAAAAATGATTTGACAAAATTCACCACGCATTTAAAAAATTTTTTAAATAAAATAGAAATGAAGAGAGAATTCCCTAACTTCATAAAATAGATTGATTTCAGCTCAAAAGTAATTAGTATGCTTAATGTGAAAAGGATATCTCTATTCATTGCACTATTATCATATTAAATATTAAGTTGAATTCTGGAAGTAGCCAATAACATTAGACAAAAAAGAGATACAAAGAAAATTAAAGAAACAATAAAAACTACTAAAAAAGGATAATTCAGCAATTAGTAGAGTACCATATTAATTAATTAAAATCAATATCTTTGACATATATAATCACAATTAGAAGACAGGCATTGATTGTGCACTTTGGAAGGATTGTATGCTTTGTTGATATCTATCAATAAAATTGACTTGTTTTTTAAAAAAGAAATAATCAGTGAGATCTTTGTTTTTTTAAAAAAAGAAGACGACGACAGGATGGAAGAAGGAACCCTTCTTATAATGGAAACTAAAAAAAAGTACCTTGGAATAAACTTAACATGAAATGTTACCAAGAAAACTCTAAAACATTCCTGAGGGACACACAAGAAGACTTGAACTATTGAAATCATGTCATATCATTGATTAGGAAGACATCCTAAAAGAAAAAAAAAAAAAAGGAAAGGAAAAAAAGGAAGACATCCTAAAGATAGCTTTGATGTCAATTATCCTTAAGTTGCTATGTTCTCCATAAATTTAATTAGTCCTAATAACAATTCCAAGGGCATTATTTCAATAGATATGCTACTTCTAAAGGTTATGGTAAAAAACAAACAAGCATGAATATCCAGGAAAAAATATTTAAAAAGAAAATGAGGAATGATTAGACCATAAAGCCTCAATAATTAAATAGGATAGTAACAATGGAACAAAATAGTAAGTACAAATATATACCCCAAACCATATGTGAATTTAATTTATGATAAAGATAGCATATCAGCTTAGTAGAGGAGAAAGATATTCAGTAGATGGTATTGAGGAACAACTGAGCAGACATTTGAGAAAACAATCGGATCTGTCGTTCAAACCTTACACAAAGAACATATTCCAAATGGAACAAAGCTATGAATGTTAAAAATACCACCACAAAAGTACTAGGATAAGCATAAGAAAGTCCTTTTATACCTCCAACTGCGGAAAGCATTTCTGTATAAATCAAAACCCAGAAGTCGTAAAAGAAAGCAACTAATAAATTGGAGTACAAGATTTTTTTTTAATCCTGCATGATGAAAGCCACCATAAACTAATGACAGATGACAAACTAGGAAATGTTAGTAATGCGCATTCATTCAATCAGCCATTACTTATTGAGTGCCTACAATATGCCAGGGACTCTTCCAGATGTTTGACACACAGCAGTGAACAAAAGAGAGAAAGAGCAAATTTCTCTAATATGAAAAGAGTTCCTCAAAATCAGTTGTTAAAAGACCAACAGTAAATAGTATAAACTGACAGCTTACAGTTAAGGAAACACAAGAAGCTCATGCACCTCTGAAAAGATATTCAACCTCACTCTTTTTTAAAAAAGATTTATTTTATTTATTTATTCTCCCTGCCCCCTCATTGTTTGCACTTGCTGTGTCTATTTGTCTTCCTTGTTTTTTTTTAGGAGGCACACAGGAACTGACCCGGGACCTCCCATGCAGGAGGGAGGCTCCTAATTGCTTGAGCCACCTCCTCTCCCTGCTTTGTTGTGTCTCTCATTATGTTTTCCTCCTTGTGTCTCTTGTTGCATCATCTTGTTGTGTCAGCTCGCTGTCTTGCTCGTCTTCTTTAGGAGGCACTGGGAACTGAACCTGGGACCTCCCGTGTGGTAGGCAGGAGCTCAATCGCTTGAGCCACATCTGCTTCCCTCAACCTCACTCTTAAAAAGAGAAATACAAATTAACCTACTACACTGAAAGACCATTGTGCACCTTTCAAATTAACAGAACCCCAAATCTGATAGTCCACAATGTCAGTAGAAGTGTGGACAGGCTCATGCACTGTGGAAGGGTGGTAATGGCACACAAATAAAGACATAAATCAATGGAATAATAGATCAAAAAGTAATTTGTATCACTTAATAGTTAATTACAAAATTAAAGGAAGGGAAATGTTTAATTGGTACTATTGTAATACCTATCTAAATGCAAATGCATATTCCTTTGAAGGGCAATATACACGGCAAATGAACTCCAAATCAGGAAAATAGTATATATACATGGTTATACTTTGTACCAATTTGTGTACACAACCTAAATACTATCACCTCTGTGGGATTCTTTCCCCAAAATCCGTATCTCTGGTTAAATCGTGAGAAAACTCAAGACAAAACCAAATTGAGGACTTCTACAAAATACCTAACCAGTCCTCTTCAAAACTCTCAAGGCCACGAAAAACAAGGAAAGACTAAGAATCTGTGCAAGAGTGAAGAAGTTTAAGGAGTGGATCCTGGAACAGCAAAAGGACATCAGTGGAAAACCCGGGGAAATCTGAGTAAGTCTGCAGTTTAGTTACTAGCTTTGAAGCAGCGTGTTAATCTCTTAGTGTTGATGAATGTCTCCTGGTTACGTAAGAGAACAACATTAGAGGAAGGTGGGTGAAGGGTCTAGATCAGGGTGTCAAAACCTCAGCACTATTGGTGTTTTTTGTTATGGGGTGGGGGGCGTCCTGTACTTGTGGGATGTTCAGCAACATCCCTGACCTCTACCCACTCAATGCCAGTAATACCCCCCCAAGTAGTGACAACCAAAATTGTATCCAGACATTCTCTAGTGTCCATTGCAAAACCACCCCAAGTTCAGCACCATTGATAAACATTAATCTTCTGATATCAACTAACCAAGTGAAATCCTTTACCTCTTGGTGTGTGAAGAAAAGAAAAAGACATATTCAATGTCTGTGAAAATGGCGTTTAATTAATCAACACATCCATTTACCAGTAAAAGGCATATTTAGGGGTGATTAACTTCTGGCTGCCTGTAGTTCACCAGTAGGAAGAATGGTTTGTCAGAGGGTTTTTAACCACAAACTAGAATGGCACCCACGGGGTTGTATTGCAAATAGGACGTGGGAAATTATGTAGCCATCAGGAGAAAAAAATACATTATAAGAAATCTATACCCAATGGCATTAACAATGCACTCTGATGCTGTTACCCTCAGAAAAGGTGTCTTAAATACGTATATGAAAAGTCCTATCTAATCACTAGGAAATTTGTCTTAAGGAGAAAATTATACCATAGGATTTTCTCTATGTATTCAAAAGCATATACCTGGGGATCATTCCTTAAATAAGGAATGTGCCCCCCCCACCACCACACACACAATAATTGGTCTGAGTGAAGAGTATTAGAGATCTCTTTCCCCAGCCTCGCTGGCTGACCACACCCCTGCATCTGGAAACACTTGGCCCCTCTCTGCCCTCAGGAGACTTTTAAAAAAAAATTGTTGGTTTATTATAGTTCAAATGCATAAAATGAACATGTCAAAATCAAACTGTAGGAACAAAAGTTTAACATTCAAACAAGAATATATTCTACCTCACACCATATACAAAAAATCAACTCAAAATGAATCAAAGACCTAAATGTAAGAGCCAGAACTATAAAACTCCTAGAACAAAACGTAAGGAAGCATCTTCAGGACCTTGTGTTAGGCAATGGCTTCTTAGATTTTACACTCAAAGCACAAGCAACAAAAGAAAAAATAGATAAATGGGACCTCATCAAAATTAAAAAAACGTTTCTGCATCAAAGGACTTTATCATGAGAGTAAAACGCCAACCTACAAAATGGGGGAAAATATTTGGAAACCACATATCTGATTAGGGTTTAATATCCAGAATATGTAAAGAAATCCTTTAACTCAACAAAAAGACAAACAACCCAATGTAAAAATGGGCAAAAGACTTGAATAGACATCTCTCCAAAGAAGATATACAAGTGGCCAAAAAGCACATGAAAAGATGTGCAACATCATTAGCCATTAGGGAAATACAAATCAAAACCACAATGAGATACCATTTCATACCCACTGGAATGGCAAATATTCAAAAAATAGAAAATTTAAAGTGTTGGAAAACATGTGGAGGAAATAGGAACACTCATTCATTGCTAGTGGGAATATAAAATGGTGCAGCCACTGCGGAAGACACTTTAGCAGTTACTCAGAAAGTTAAGGGCAAAGTATACTTAACTTTTGGCTATAGTACACACCCCAAAGAATTTAAAGCAGGGACTTAAAAAGATATTTGCATACCAGTGTTCATAGTGGCATTATGTGCAATTGACAAAAGATGTAAACAACCCAAGTGTCCATCTGCAGATGAATGGATAAACAAAATGTGGTATATGCATACAGTGGAATATTATTCAGCCATAAAAAGGAATGAAGCTCTGATACATGTGACAACACGGATGAACCTTGAAAGCATTCTGCCTAGTGAAATAAGCCAGACAGAAAAGGATGACTATTGTATGATCTCACTGGTATGAAATAATTGGAATAAGCAAACTCACAGAGTGAGAATCTAGAATATAGGTAACCAGGGGACGGGGTGGGGGTAGGGAATAGGGAGGTAAGGCTGAAAATGTACACAGTTTCTGTCTGGGACAATGGAAAAGGTTTAGTCATGGATGGTGGTGACAGTAGCACAACACTGTGAATGTAATTCACAGCACTGGATTATATATTTGGATGTGGTTAAAGGGGGGAAACTAGGCTGTATATATGTTACTAGAAAAAAATATTTTTTAAAAGGCATGGAACTACACGACACAAACCTGAACCCTAAATTAAACCATGGATTATAGTTAATAATGCAATTATAAAAATGGGCTTTCATCAATTGTATTAAATGTAGTACACCAACGCCAGGTGTTAATAATAGTGTGTTAAATGGGAGTTCTGTATTTTGTGCATGATTGTTCTGTAAACCCACAACTTCTCTCATTAAAAAAAAAAAAAGGAATAATGTTTACAGGGAACACCCAGAAAGGTAATTTGTAGCTGAATTCAGAATATTGATAAACATCACTTAATTCAGAAGCCCCTTGATGCATCTGCATTAAGCTCTTGAGTGTCCTCACCATTCAGCGTCCCCCTCTCGGACCCCGACAGAACCTGTTGTGGGATCTTGGTTTTGATACTGACTTTGGGGGCCTCTGCTTTCTGTCCCACCCTCTCCCAGCACTGGGCTGGGCCCAGTAGGTGCCGCTGCACCAGCTTTTGAGAGAAAAGTTCTCAGGAACAGTTTCTTTCGCGTCACCATCAACAGGCCCCCAAGCTTGAGCACTGTAGTCAATACCCTGCCGGGTTTGGATACTTGCATTCTGTGATCAGGTGTTTTCATCTGTTCGTGGAAGGTATGGCTCACACTACTCCAGGATTACCGCTAGACACGGAGGAGAGATCTTGCTTTAGTGGACAGAGAAGGGGATCTAGACAGGAACGAAAGCTGAAACGTATAGGAGAGTCCACATCCAGCACGCCCTGCTGGTGCAGCACAAACGTGGACGCTGCTCATCATGCCCTTGAGACCTCGACTGCAAAATGTTTCGTGGACAAGCATCCCAGAAGCACGGAACATGCGCCGCACATTTACTGGTAAATAGAAGTTGATTCTCCTTAAGAGACCGGCCAAGTGCATTACGTTCATTTTCACAGTAAGGAAAGAGAGTGCCCTCTGCCAACATGCCACCAGCAGGGTTCCTGGCCTGGCAGGACGTGTTCTGTGTTCTCATTTTAAACGAGGAGCACCAAAATGGAGCCACGCCTGGGCCCCTCTGTCCCCACCTCGGAGACCTGCAGCCAGAACAGCAGGGGTTCGAGCTTCCCCTGCCCCAGATAACAGGGCGCCCCCCGACGGCCGCTGCGCGCCGGGAGGAACCGAGTCGGCGGGCGCGGGGCAAGGGGGGGCGCTCTGATGTCCCCTCGCCCCGACGGTCCCCGCGCGCTGTCCCTGCGCCCCGACAGCAACGGTCGGCAGAGCCTCGCGCTCGTGGCCCGCGCCCGCCCGCAGCGCCTGGCAGCAGAGCCCTCCCCCAGGCCCCACCCACGCCCCGCTGTCACGGGCACCTACCTGAGCAGCTACCTGCGCGCGCCCGAGCCCGCCTCGCCGCCCCCCGCCCCGGAGCGCCCGGCCCCGCGGCCCGCGCCCGCCCGCAGCCCGCCCCTCCCCAGGATCCCGCCCGAATGGGAGCACGTCGGCCTGCGCAGGGTGCTGGTCCCCGCGGCTTGGGGCGCTTCCCCAGCAAGCTGCCCCCCCAGAGCGTCCTGGGGCCGGGGCTCTTCAGGGTCTGCGGCACCTACAAGAAGCGGTGGGTTTGGGACGCCCGGAATCCCGGCTGGGGCTGGAGCAGGGGCCCCGCCACCGTCAAAATCGCTCCCCCTGGGCGCAGAGGGAGCCCCTCAGTAACATGCCCAGCCCCTGAGCTGCGCCGGCCCCTGCGCCAGGGAGACCGTGCTGAGGGCCCTCAGCCAGTGCAAGAAAGGCAAGAGGAAGTTTGACGGCCCCCTCTGGTTGGAGGTCCAGGACAGGAGGGGCAGGCGCAGCCCCGAGGCCGGGCCGTCTGCCTTCAAGCCGGTGGTGAGGAAGGGAGGGGCCCCTTCCTTTGGGCCCAGACCGGGGCCTCTGCACAGAAGACCCCGCTGCAGGAGAGACAATGTCTGCAAGGAGCAGCCTCCGCTCTCTGCTGCCCGGCCCGCTGCCGCGCCAGCGCCAGCCCAGGGCACAGGTGCCCCCCTGCAGAGCTGGGCCAGGATGCAGCCCTCCGGGGGCCGCGGGCCTTCCTGCAGTGCACAGCGCTGGCGCCACTGGCGCCAGAAGGGCCCTTGCGCGCCTGAGTGCAGCCAGCCTGCTGGCCCCTCTGGCTTCTAAGAGCCTGAGACTCAGGCCCACATGGGCTTCCAGCGTTCTGCCCCGGTTCCTCCCCGACGTGGGACTCTGACACCACAGATCACCCTCCTACCGCCCCAGCTGACAGGTCTGCCAAGACCCGGGACCCGGGATCGTTTCCCTGCATAGTCCACCAAGCAATGTATTTTGTTAGGAATGACGAGCCCTCAAGTTCCTACCCTCCTGCTTCTGCCCTCCTTCCTTCTCTTCCCTCCTTCCCCCTTCCCTGCCCCATTTTTTCTCTTTTAGGATGAATTAGAGATTGAACCCAGGACCTTGTACATGGGAAGCAGGCACTCAACCACTGAGCTACACTCGCTCCCCACTGCCCCATTTTGACATCTACTTTGAGGCCCCGTATTTTGGGAGGTGAAGACCCCTGGTGTGCCCAATCCAAGCCACAGCTGCAGCAACCCCCAGGCCTGGCCTCCAGCAAGTCTCGGCACCTGATTCCCACCTTCAAGCATATGGTTGCCAGCCCAGAGTCCACAGTCCCTGAATCATCTGTTACTCCCCATTGCCCCACCCCAATCCGGACCTCAGTGCTGCTTGGCAGAGTTTCTCACAACTCAGTTCCCCGCATTTTTGGCTGAGCCATCAAGGACGTTGTAGTCACTCTAGGGGCTCCTTGCCTCTCTTTTGGAAGAAACTAGAAGCCCAAGGCCTTTGTGTCAGGTGTGGGATGAGGCCAGGCAAAATCCTTGGACATGGACTCTTCGACTCCCCACTCGGAAAGACATGGCATATGTCCTTGCCTTCCCCTTGCTGCCCACAGCTCTCTGTCTTTTTTCTGGGAACAGAGTTGCTCCTTCCCCCCTGCCCCAATTTGACCAGTTATTATAAATAAAGATTAGTTGGCATTATTCATAATATTAGCAATAATACTAAAAGGCATTTTTTAATCATACAGATTAGTCTTTTTTTTTTTTCTTTCATAAACTCATAAAAAATTCGTGTATGGCTGTGTTTCTCAAGGTCTGCACTGTTTGTATATTTTGGGTCAGACAATTCTGGGTCGTCGTGCAGGGAGGGAGGGGTGTCCTGTGCATTGTAGGAGGTTTAGCAGCATCCCTGGCTCTACCCACTAGGTGCCAGTAACCACTGAAAGTGACTTCAGACCTTCTTGACGGTTCTCTGGGTTGCAAAATCACCCTGGTGGAGAACTACTGGGTACAGTGCCCTCTACTGGCTGAAAGAGTCAACCTTGATCTTTGAAAATGTGGTTTTCTGCTACAAATCAGAGATATTATAGGTGAGCAAAGTTGAATACACATGTTTGGCAAAAATATATCACCCACAGATTTGTAAAGAATGCTCTGGGGTATGAATTATTCAGGTTGTCCATCCTTATTAGTAATCAGAAAATGCAAACTTTTGAAAATGCTGTACTGCTGTATACTTTTTAGATTGGCACAAATTAGAAAGTTAAATAATATCTAGTGCTGGTAAAAATGCAGGGAATTGAAAATCATCAGGTCCATCGTTCTAGAGAATTATTTGGAAATGTTTCCTAGAAATTAGTTTACCTACCAGAAACTCCTGCATGCACACTTCGGGAGACATGGGTGAGGATGTTCTCAGCGGCGCTACTTGTCAAAGCAAAGACATCGGGACAACCTAAATGTCCATTGGCTGGGGAATAGATAAACCATGGTATATGCTGTCAAGGAAATACTGCCCCACAGATAGAAGAAGGAACCAGGCCAGGGTTTCTCAACCTTGGCACTATTGATGTTTGACACCAGATAATTCTCTGTTGTGGGCGCCACCCTGAGTGTTATGGGATTTTTATTAGCATCCCAGGCCTCTACCCACTTAGATACCATTAGGACAAAATTTCTCCAGACATTGCCAAATAACTCCTGAAAGACAAAGTCACTCCAAGTTGGAAATCACTAAAATAGAGCTGCATATTTTTTTTAAAAAAGGATAAATCTTGGGAAACGGATGTGGCTCAAGTGACTGGGCTCCTGCCTACCACATGGGAGGTCCCAGGTTCAGTTCCCGGTGCCTCCTGGAGAAGGCAAGCTGACGCAACAAGATGATGCAACAAAGAGACACAAAGAAGAAAGACAACGAGAGACACAACAAACCAGGGAGCTGAGGTGGCTCAAGTGATTGAGCGCCTCTCTCCCACATGAGAGGTCCCAGGTTCGGTTCCTGGTGCCTCCTAAAGAGAAGATGAGCAGACACAGAGAGCACACAGCAAATGGACACAGAGAGCAGACAGCGACCTCAAACAATGATAGGGGGAATAAATAAATTAAACCTTTTTTTTTTTAAAAAGGAGCAATCTCAAAAAAATACTGTTGAATAAAAGATTGGAAGTAGAACATTATGTGTGGCACAATGCCGTCTGTATAAATTGAACCAATACAAAGCTATATTTCTATCATAATAGAAGAGGCTATAAACTTATTAAGAGGCCATTTGGACACTGCATGAATAGTTTTTTTTTTTCCATCAGCATGAATCCCATGGTATACCACGTTGATTCAGTCAGACAATACAGCTGTAACAAAGCAAAGTCCATCTCCCAAGAAGCTTGCTTTTTAAGGAGGCAGAAGATTAACAAGTAAATAAGTATATACTCTGCCTTGTAAGGATTAGCGTTATAGAGAAAAGACATATTAAAAAAAGGAAAAAGAAAACAAGATGAAGCATACACAGCTCCATGAACACAATTGTGGCCTCAAATAATTTCCTGTGCTGCCATCATCATGGAATGATAAGATCCCTTACTATGTATGCAAGTTCCTCAGATTTATTTAGCGTTTCCATTGGGTGGCTTCTCATACTTTCATATAGGAACTCAGCAAATAAAATGAAGACATTCTATCTACTTGAGATCAAGATTCCCCAAACACTAAAATTGTTGCTGAAAATATTGACCTTGCCTACATTTTCAAGGGAAGCAACCAGTGTTACATACCAAGCGTTCAGAAATGAAACTACAAATCTAGCTTGATTCTGAAGTTTTCCACTCACCAACTGATCAACCAGGGCAGGACCTAAGTCGTATCACTGTAAATGAGGTGCAAGGAGGGACTGGACTCTAGAGTGTCAGCCGAGGTGCTGTTGGCGCATGGGGTGGGAAAATCCTTGATATGTGGGACTGTCTTGAGCCTTGCCCCACGTTTATTATCTCTTGTCACCATCCTCTGGATGCCACAAGCACTCTCCGGTCGTTGGTAGAGCCCAAAACATACCCCACATTCCCAGATGCTCCCGAGGTGGGGGGTAGTACCATGCCTACTTGAGAATCACTCTAAATCTTTAACGTTTATTTTCATTTTCCTTTTGTCCACTCCTTACTCAACATGTTATATCTACCAATGATATGCAGTTACTTAATGCAAGAGCTGGTGCTTGTTTCTTTGCTTGTTTGTTTAGGCGTTGTACTACTTCCTCACTGAGAACTATTTTTCCTTTAGAAATTTTATTCTTTGAATAGCTTTAGAGTTAGGACAGGTTAATTCTTTGAAGTGCTGCCCTGCCTAGTTGGTGCAGGTTTCTGTGGACATTAACACCAAAGCAGCTTTTACACAAGACTATTGCACAGCTGTCCATTCATATCTTACACTTCTATTAAAATGAGAACCTAGGTTCACCAGTTCTTGACATGCCTCCCTCCAGGGGATGAACCTTACTCTCCCTGCCCCTGAGTGTAAGGACGACGCAGAGATTCGCTTCTGACAATACAGTATGGAAAGGGAAACTGGGCAGACACAGCCAACACAAAGGATAGAGACTAACAGCACAGTGAGGTCCTGGGGATGTCATGGGCCCCTGACAGGACATGCTCCTGAGAAGGGCACTTCACCTTCCCCCCACAGCCATCTCCTCCATCTAAATTAGAACACAGCAGACAATATCAAAGTGAGGACTTCTACCAAAGTGTCAAGGTCGTGATAAACAAGGAAAGATGGAGAGACTGTCACAGAGAGGAGGATACCAAAGAGGGGTGGACCCGGCACAGGAAAAGGACGTCAGGGAAAATGGGAAATCCAAATAATGCCTGCAGTTTACTGAATAGTATTATAATTGAATATAATATGCAATATAATTTAATATTGAACCAATATTAATTTCTTAAGGTTTGATCATGGTTATTTACGATAATAACATTATGAGAAGTAGGGTGAAGGGCCTAGAGCAGGATTTTCAACTACAGCTCTACTGACATTTTGGGCTGGATAATTCCTTATTGTTGGGGCTGTCTGGTCCATTGTACAAAATATAACAGCACCCTGACCTCCACCCACTAGATGCCAGTAACACTCGCCAGTTGGCGAAAACTGAAAATGTCTCCAGACATTTCCAAATATCCTTGGGAAGGAAGGGAAGGAAAACCACTGGCACAAAGGATCTCTCTATTATCTTTGCAACGCTTATGTAAATCTAAAATTATTTCAAATGACAACATACACATATGCGCATGTGCATACATACACATATATAGAAACAAAGCAGTTACTGAAAAAGTTGCCTGGACACAGTAAAATGAACTAAAAAATGGATATAAAACTAAGCAATGAATGAATAAACAGCTCTAATTGGCTTTGCCGATAAAGAGATAACAGATACAACCATACCTTGAAAATGATAAAGAGCTGTTCAAAAGAAAGATTTTGGCACCTGTCGATATAAAAATGGTCTGAATAATTGCCTAAAATTTTTAAATTAGTTGTACGTATTCAAATGTATCAACTCTTTATTACTATGCCACCTACCATACTGCTGTCTTAAGTAGCACCATTTCCATTATTTCTCCAAGATCGATATTAGGAAAAAAGATGAATACTTTTAGGGTCTTCATCAACAGAAGAAAACTAAGTATCCCCGCTGTGTGGTAGATCTGTCCAGAGATGTAAAATGACTCCTCTAACAAACAAAACAGTAACCAGGTGCTCAACAAATGCTAACCATAGAAATACAATTGTAGAGATGTGGTTATATTTTGTTCAGAGAGAGGCAGTTGAAGTAGTAATTAATAAGCCCACTCTCTAAATGAGTAACTTTTCAGGAAATGGGCCAGGGGAAAGCACACCCCTGCTTCAGAAGACAGATGCAAGGCAAAGGCTTTATAATAAGAAGATGTAGATACAGCATGGTTTGGGGCTTCCTACGTCTTTGAGTGATGCCTTGAGAAATTATCTGATGTCTAGGCTCCCCCAAGAGCAAGAAACAGGTTCAAAAAATGATAAGCCCCAGGCAATGGGAACTACTACTAAATGGCCATTCCATCCCGTGACCACCATGGGAGTATACTGCCAAGGGACTAAGGAGGAAGGAGAGGAAGAAATGGTGGGTGGGGCCACTGTTACCTTGTGCTCACTGTACCCCAATAGATAGGTCCCTGGTTTAAGAGCCAGGATGTCAAGCCTGCTTCATCCATTCATAAACATTTATTAAGGGTGAACTTTGATTCACCCACATGGTTATCGGATGATTAGAAAAAGATTTCCTGCTGCAAGACCATTTAGAGTCCATGAACCTTTCCATAAGGGCCAGGTGTAGGAGTTTAGTGATGCTAAGAGCCTTGGGAGAACAAAGCCACAGTGTCTTGAGCTCACCAGGGCATAAGAAAACAGTGGAAGCCAATAATTCCTCATATGCCAGGATTTGGACATAAGAAGACTCCATGCCCAGCCTGAAATTAGGTCCAGGGCAGTGGGGAGCACAGAGGACTTTTAGATTTCATGTGGTTTGTGCACAGTCTTTGTCAGGAGGGTCTCTAGTCCCTGTCTGGATTGCAACTTTATGTTCTCCAAGCACAGGACACCCTTTTTTATTTGATCAGTTACAGGAGCCACCTGGGAGACTATCAAATACTTTGTCCATCTGCAACGCAGCAGATTTCTCTGGGCCCAGGAACAGGAGGCAAGGGCCAGGTCTGCCCTGTCCTGTGAACCCCGGTGTTCCTGAAGCCTGGCCCATGGGGCATCCATTAAATGATTGTGACATGCATGAATGAATGACTAGAGTGGATGAATGAAGGTTTACATCCCCCTCTTTCTGAACCATTTCCCAGAGGGACCATCTGAGAAAGTAAATTGGGCAGGGGCTGCAGTGATAGAAAAGGGAGGCAGGGGGGAGGGAGATTAAGTCCTCAAAACTCCCCTTACCCAGATACAGATATGCAGGCAACATAATAACACAGAGAACTCTCTAGTACAAGAAGATGCTCAGTTATAGTGTAGGTGGAAGGAGAGAAAGTTGATGCTCAAAAAGAAGGAACAGAAAGAATGTTGTACATATTTCTGTGGTTAAATAATTGATTTAGGAACCAAGAAGTACAAGTTCCTTCCAAGTATAGATTATATACAACTAGAGTGTGACTTCT
>JAKSZT010049875.1:0-62218 GCA_026826555.1 Tolypeutes matacus | reverse complement strand
AGAAGTCACACTCTAGTTGTATATAATCTATACTTGGAAGGAACTTGTACTTCTTGGTTCCTAAATCAATTATTTAACCACAGAAATATGTACAACATTCTTTCTGTTCCTTCTTTTTGAGCATCAACTTTCTCTCCTTCCACCTACACTATAACTGAGCATCTTCTTGTACTAGAGAGTTCTCTGTGTTATTATGTTGCCTGCATATCTGTATCTGGGTAAGGGGAGTTTTGAGGACTTAATCTCCCTCCCCCCCTGCCTCCCTTTTCTATCACTGCAGCCCCTGCCCAATTTACTTTCTCAGATGGTCCCTCTGGGAAATGGTTCAGAAAGAGGGGGATGTAAACCTTCATTCATCCACTCTAGTCATTCATTCATGCATGTCACAATCACTTAATGGATGCCCCATGGGCCAGGCTTCAGGAACACCGGGGTTCACAGGACAGGGCAGACCTGGCCCTTGCCTCCTGTTCCTGGGCCCAGAGAAATCTGTTGCGTTGCAGATGGACAAAATATTTGATAGTCTCCCAGGTGGCTCCTGTAACTGATCAAATAAAAAAGGGTGTCCTTTGCTTGGAGAACATGAAGTTGTAATCTGGACAGGAACTAGAGACCCTCCTGACAAAGACTGTGCACAAACCACATGAAATCTAGAAGCCCTCTGTGCTCCCCACTGCCCTGGACCTAATTTCAGGCTGAGCATGGAGTCTTCTTATGTCCAAATCCTGGCATATGAGGAATTATTGGCTTCCACTGTTTTCTTATGCCCTGGTGAGCTCAAGACACTGTGGCTTTGTTCTCCCAAGGCTCTTAGCATCACTAAACTCCTACACCTGGCCCTTATGGAAAGGTTCATGGACTCTAAATGGTCTTGCAGCAGGAAATCTTTTTCTAATCATCCGATAACCATGTGGGTGAATCAAAGTTCACCCTTAATAAATGTTTATGAATGGATGAAGCAGGCTTGACATCCTGGCTCTTAAACCAGGGGCCTGCCTATTGGGGTACAGTGAGCACAAGGTAACAGTGGCCCCACCCACCATTTCTTCCTCTCCTTCCTCCTTAGTCCCTTGGCAGTATACTCCCATGGTGGTCACGGGATGGAATGGCCATTTAGTAGTAGTTCCCATTGCCTGGGGCTTATCATTTTTTGAACCTGTTTCTTGCTCTTGGGGGAGCCTAGACATCAGATAATTTCTCAAGGCATCACTCAAAGACGTAGGAAGCCCCAAACCATGCTGTATCTACATCTTCTTATTATAAAGCCTTTGCCTTGCATCTGTCTTCTGAAGCAGGGGTGTGCTTTCCCCTGGCCCATTTCCTGAAAAGTTACTCATTTAGAGAGTGGGCTTATTAATTACTACTTCAACTGCCTCTCTCTG
This sequence comes from Tolypeutes matacus, assembly GCA_026826555.1. Taxonomy (NCBI): domain Eukaryota; kingdom Metazoa; phylum Chordata; class Mammalia; order Cingulata; family Chlamyphoridae; genus Tolypeutes; species Tolypeutes matacus. The sequence continues at coordinate 60,836 of JAKSZT010049875.1, read as the reverse complement.
AACAAAATATAACCACATCTCTACAATTGTATTTCTATGGTTAGCATTTGTTGAGCACCTGGTTACTGTTTTGTTTGTTAGAGGAGTCATTTTACATCTCTGGACAGATCTACCACACAGCGGGGATACTTAGTTTTCTTCTGTTGATGAAGACCCTAAAAGTATTCATCTTTTTTCCTAATATCGATCTTGGAGAAATAATGGAAATGGTGCTACTTAAGACAGCAGTATGGTAGGTGGCATAGTAATAAAGAGTTGATACATTTGAATACGTACAACTAATTTAAAAATTTTAGGCAATTATTCAGACCATTTTTATATCGACAGGTGCCAAAATCTTTCTTTTGAACAGCTCTTTATCATTTTCAAGGTATGGTTGTATCTGTTATCTCTTTATCGGCAAAGCCAATTAGAGCTGTTTATTCATTCATTGCTTAGTTTTATATCCATTTTTTAGTTCATTTTACTGTGTCCAGGCAACTTTTTCAGTAACTGCTTTGTTTCTATATATGTGTATGTATGCACATGCGCATATGTGTATGTTGTCATTTGAAATAATTTTAGATTTACATAAGCGTTGCAAAGATAATAGAGAGATCCTTTGTGCCAGTGGTTTTCCTTCCCTTCCTTCCCAAGGATATTTGGAAATGTCTGGAGACATTTTCAGTTTTCGCCAACTGGCGAGTGTTACTGGCATCTAGTGGGTGGAGGTCAGGGTGCTGTTATATTTTGTACAATGGACCAGACAGCCCCAACAATAAGGAATTATCCAGCCCAAAATGTCAGTAGAGCTGTAGTTGAAAATCCTGCTCTAGGCCCTTCACCCTACTTCTCATAATGTTATTATCGTAAATAACCATGATCAAACCTTAAGAAATTAATATTGGTTCAATATTAAATTATATTGCATATTATATTCAATTATAATACTATTCAGTAAACTGCAGGCATTATTTGGATTTCCCATTTTCCCTGACGTCCTTTTCCTGTGCCGGGTCCACCCCTCTTTGGTATCCTCCTCTCTGTGACAGTCTCTCCATCTTTCCTTGTTTATCACGACCTTGACACTTTGGTAGAAGTCCTCACTTTGATATTGTCTGCTGTGTTCTAATTTAGATGGAGGAGATGGCTGTGGGGGGAAGGTGAAGTGCCCTTCTCAGGAGCATGTCCTGTCAGGGGCCCATGACATCCCCAGGACCTCACTGTGCTGTTAGTTTCCATCCTTTGTGTTGGCTGTGTCTGCCCAGTTTCCCTTTCCATACTGTATTGTCAGAAGCGAATCTCTGCGTCGTCCTTACACTTAGGGGCAGGGAGAATAAGGTTCACCCCCTGGAGGGAGGCATGTCAAGAACTGGTGGACCTAGGTTCTCATTTTAATAGAAGTGTATGATATGAATGGACAGCTGTGCAATAGTCTTGTGTAAAAGCTGCTTTGGTGTTAATGTCCACAGAAACCTGCACCAACTAGGCAGGGCAGCACTTCAAAGAATTAACCTGTCCTAACTCTAAAGCTATTCAAAGAATAAAATTTCTAAAGGAAAAATAGTTCTCAGTGAGGAAGTAGTACAACGCCTAAACAAACAAGCAAAGAAACAAGCACCAGCTCTTGCATTAAGTAACTGCATATCATTGGTAGATATAACATGTTGAGTAAGGAGTGGACAAAAGGAAAATGAAAATAAACGTTAAAGATTTAGAGTGATTCTCAAGTAGGCATGGTACTACCCCCCACCTCGGGAGCATCTGGGAATGTGGGGTATGTTTTGGGCTCTACCAACGACCGGAGAGTGCTTGTGGCATTCAGAGGATGGTGACAAGAGATAATAAACGTGGGGCAAGGCTCAAGACAGTCCCACATATCAAGGATTTTCCCACCCCATGCGCCAACAGCACCTCGGCTGACACTCTAGAGTCCAGTCCCTCCTTGCACCTCATTTACAGTGATACGACTTAGGTCCTGCCCTGGTTGAACAGTTGGTGAGTGGAAAACTTCAGAATCAAGCTAGATTTGTAGTTTCATTTCTGAACGCTTGGTATGTAACACTGGTTGCTTCCCTTGAAAATGTAGGCAAGGTCAATATTTTCAGCAACAATTTTAGTGTTTGGGGAATCTTGATCTCAAGTAGATAGAATGTCTTCATTTTATTTGCTGAGTTCCTGTATGAAAGTATGAGATGCCACCCAATGGAAACGCTAAATAAATCTGAGGAACTTGCATACATAGTAAGGGATCTTATCATTCCATGATGATGGCAGCACAGGAAATTATTTGAGGCCACAATTGTGTTCATGGAGCTGTGTATGCTTCATCTTGTTTTCTTTTTCCTTTTTTTAATATGTCTTTTCTCTATAACGCTAATCCTTACAAGGCAGAGTATATACTTATTTACTTGTTAATCTTCTGCCTCCTTAAAAAGCAAGCTTCTTGGGAGATGGACTTTGCTTTGTTACAGCTGTATTGTCTGACTGAATCAACGTGGTATACCATGGGATTCATGCTGATGGAAAAAAAAAACTATTCATGCAGTGTCCAAATGGCCTCTTAATAAGTTTATAGCCTCTTCTATTATGATAGAAATATAGCTTTGTATTGGTTCAATTTATACAGACGGCATTGTGCCACACATAATGTTCTACTTCCAATCTTTTATTCAACAGTATTTTTTTGAGATTGCTCCTTTTTAAAAAAAAAAAGGTTTAATTTATTTATTCCCCCTATCATTGTTTGAGGTCGCTGTCTGCTCTCTGTGTCCATTTGCTGTGTGCTCTCTGTGTCTGCTCATCTTCTCTTTAGGAGGCACCAGGAACCGAACCTGGGACCTCTCATGTGGGAGAGAGGCGCTCAATCACTTGAGCCACCTCAGCTCCCTGGTTTGTTGTGTCTCTCGTTGTCTTTCTTCTTTGTGTCTCTTTGTTGCATCATCTTGTCGCATCAGCTTGCCTTCTCCAGGAGGCACCGGGAACTGAACCTGGGACCTCCCATGTGGTAGGCAGGAGCCCAGTCACTTGAGCCACATCCGTTTCCCAAGATTTATCCTTTTTTAAAAAAAATATGCAGCTCTATTTTAGTGATTTCCAACTTGGAGTGACTTTGTCTTTCAGGAGTTATTTGGCAATGTCTGGAGAAATTTTGTCCTAATGGTATCTAAGTGGGTAGAGACCTGGGATGCTAATAAAAATCCCATAACACTCAGGGTGGCGCCCACAACAGAGAATTATCTGGTGTCAAACATCAATAGTGCCAAGGTTGAGAAACCCTGGCCTGGTTCCTTCTTCTATCTGTGGGGCAGTATTTCCTTGACAGCATATACCATGGTTTATCTATTCCCCAGCCAATGGACATTTAGGTTGTCCCGATGTCTTTGCTTTGACAAGTAGCGCCGCTGAGAACATCCTCACCCATGTCTCCCGATGTGTGCATGCAGGAGTTTCTGGTAGGTAAACTAATTTCTAGGAAACATTTCCAAATAATTCTCTAGAACGATGGACCTGATGATTTTCAATTCCCTGCATTTTTACCAGCACTAGATATTATTTAACTTTCTAATTTGTGCCAATCTAAAAAGTATACAGCAGTACAGCATTTTCAAAAGTTTGCATTTTCTGATTACTAATAAGGATGGACAACCTGAATAATTCACACCCCAGAGCATTCTTTGCAAAACTGTGGGTGATATATTTTTGCCAAACATGTGTATTCAACTTAGCTCACCTATAATATCTCTCTGATTTGTAGCAGAAAACCACATTTTCAAAGATCAAGGTTGACTCTTTCAGCCAGTAGAGGGCACTGTACCCAGTAGTTCTCCACCAGGGTGATTTTGCAACCCAGAGAACCGTCAAGAAGGTCTGAAGTCACTTTCAGTGGTTACTGGCACCTAGTGGGTAGAGCCAGGGATGCTGCTAAACCTCCTACAATGCACAGGGCACCCCTCCCTCCCTGCACGACGACCCAGAATTGTCTGACCCAAAATATACAAACAGTGCAGACCTTGAGAAACACAGCCATACACGAATTCTTTATGAGTTTTTGAAAGAAAGAAAAAAAAAAGACTAATCTGTATGATTAAAAAATGCCTTTTAGTATTATTGCTAATATTATGAATAATGCCAACTAATCTTTATTTATAATAACTGGTCAAATTGGGGCAGGGGGGAAGGAGCATGTCTTCCTGGCAACTCTGCTCCCAGAAAAAAGACAGAGAGCTGTGGGCAGCAAGGGGAAGGCAAGGACATATGCCATGTCTTTCCGAGTGGGGAGTCGAAGAGTCCATGTCCAAGGATTTTGCCTGGCCTCACCCCACACCTGACACAAAGCCTTGGGCTTCTAGTTTCTTCCAAAAGAGAGGCAAGGAGCCCCCAGGGTGACTACAACGTCCTTGATGGCTCAGCCAAAAATGCGGGGAACTGAGTTGTGAGAAACTCTGCCAAGCGGCACTGAGGTCCGGATTGGGGTGGGGCGATGGGGAGTAACAGATGATTCAGGGACTGTGGACTCTGGGCTGGCAACCATATGCTTGAAGGTGGGAATCAGGTGCCCAGACTTGCTGGAGGCCAGGCCTGGGGGTTGCTGCAGCTGTGGCTTGGATTGGGCACACCAGGGGTCTTCACCTCCCAAAATACGGGGCCTCAAAGTAGATGTCAAAATGGGGCAGTGGGGAGCGAGTGTAGCTCAGTGGTTGAGTGCCTGCTTCCCATGTACAAGGTCCTGGGTTCAATCTCTAATTCATCCTAAAAGAGAAAAAATGGGGCAGGGAAGGGGGAAGGAGGGAAGAGAAGGAAGGAGGGCAGAAGCAGGAGGGTAGGAACTTGAGGGCTCGTCATTCCTAACAAAATACATTGCTTGGTGGACTATGCAGGGAAACGATCCCGGGTCCCGGGTCTTGGCAGACCTGTCAGCTGGGGCGGTAGGAGGGTGATCTGTGGTGTCAGAGTCCCACGTCGGGGAGGAACCGGGGCAGAACGCTGGAAGCCCATGTGGGCCTGAGTCTCAGGCTCTTAGAAGCCAGAGGGGCCAGCAGGCTGGCTGCACTCAGGCGCGCAAGGGCCCTTCTGGCGCCAGTGGCGCCAGCGCTGTGCACTGCAGGAAGGCCCGCGGCCCCCGGAGGGCTGCATCCTGGCCCAGCTCTGCAGGGGGGGCACCTGTGCCCTGGGCTGGCGCTGGCGCCGCAGCGGGCCGGGCAGCAGAGAGCGGAGGCTGCTCCTTGCAGACATTGTCTCTCCTGCAGCGGGATCTTCTGTGCAGAGGCCCCGGTCTGGGCCCAAAGGAAGGGGCCCCTCCCTTCCTCACCACCGGCTTGAAGGCAGACGGCCCGGCCTCGGGGCTGCGCCTGCCCCTCCTGTCCTGGACCTCCAACCAGAGGGGGCCGTCAAACTTCCTCTTGCCTTTCTTGCACTGGCTGAGGGCCCTCAGCACGGTCTCCCTGGCGCAGGGGCCGGCGCAGCTCAGGGGCTGGGCATGTTACTGAGGGGCTCCCTCTGCGCCCAGGGGGAGCGATTTTGACGGTGGCGGGGCCCCTGCTCCAGCCCCAGCCGGGATTCCGGGCGTCCCAAACCCACCGCTTCTTGTAGGTGCCCCAGACCCTGAAGAGCCCCGGCCCCAGGACGCTCTGGGGGGGCAGCTTGCTGGGGAAGCGCCCCAAGCCGCGGGGACCAGCACCCTGCGCAGGCCGACGTGCTCCCATTCGGGCGGGATCCTGCGGAGGGGCGGGCTGCGGGCGGGCGCGGGCCGCGGGGCCGGGCGCTCCGGGGCAGGGGGCGGCGAGGCGGGCTCGGGCGCGCGCAGGTAGCTGCTCAGGTAGGTGCCCGTGACAGCGGGGCGCGGGTGGGGCCTGGGGGAGGGCTCTGCTGCCAGGCGCTGCGGGCGGGCGCGGGCCACGAGCGCGAGGCTCTGCCGACCGTTGGCGTCGGGGCGCAGGGACAGCGCGCGGGGACCGTCGGGGCGAGGGGACATCAGAGCGCCCCCCCTCGCCCCGCGCCCGCCGACTCGGTTCCTCCCGGCGCGCAGCGGCCGTCGGGGGGCGCCCTGTTATCTGGGGCAGGGGAAGCTCGAACCCCTGCTGTTCTGGCTGCAGGTCTCCGAGGTGGGGACAGAGGGGCCCAGGCGTGGCTCCATTTTGGTGCTCCTCGTTTAAAATGAGAACACAGAACACGTCCTGCCAGGCCAGGAACCCTGCTGGTGGCATGTTGGCAGAGGGCACTCTCTTTCCTTACTGTGAAAATGAACGTAATGCACTTGGCCGGTCTCTTAAGGAGAATCAACTTCTATTTACCAGTAAATGTGCGGCGCATGTTCCGTGCTTCTGGGATGCTTGTCCACGAAACATTTTGCAGTCGAGGTCTCAAGGGCATGATGAGCAGCGTCCACGTTTGTGCTGCACCAGCAGGGCGTGCTGTGTGTGGACTCTCCTATACGTTTCAGCTTTCGTTCCTGTCTAGATCCCCTTCTCTGTCCACTAAAGCAAGATCTCTCCTCCGTGTCTAGCGGTAATCCTGGAGTAGTGTGAGGCATACCTTCCACGAACAGATGAAAACACCTGATCACAGAATGCAAGTATCCAAACCCGGCAGGGTATTGACTACAGTGCTCAAGCTTGGGAGCCTGTTGAAGGTGACGCGAAAGAAACTGTTCCTGAGAACTTTTGTCTCAAAAGCTGGTGCAGCGGCACCTACTGGGCCCAGCCCAGTGCTGGGAGAGGGTGGGACAGAAAGCAGAGGCCCCCAAAGTCAGTATCAAAACCAAGATCCCACAACAGGTTCTGTCGGGGTCCGAGAGGGGGACGCTGAATGGTGAGGACACTCAAGAGCTTAATGCAGATGCATCAAGGGGCTTCTGAATTAAGTGATGTTTATCAATATTCTGAATTCAGCTACAAATTACCTTTCTGGGTGTTCCCTGTAAACATTATTCCTTTTTTTTTTTTTAATGAGAGAAGTTGTGGGTTTACAGAACAATCATGCACAAAATACAGAACTCCCATTTAACACACTATTATTAACACCTGGCGTTGGTGTACTACATTTAATACAATTGATGAAAGCCCATTTTTATAATTGCATTATTAACTATAATCCATGGTTTAATTTAGGGTTCAGGTTTGTGTCGTGTAGTTCCATGCCTTTTAAAAAATATTTTTTTCTAGTAACATATATACAGCCTAGTTTCCCCCCTTTAACCACATCCAAATATATAATCCAGTGCTGTGAATTACATTCACAGTGTTGTGCTACTGTCACCACCATCCATGACTAAACCTTTTCCATTGTCCCAGACAGAAACTGTGTACATTTTCAGCCTTACCTCCCTATTCCCTACCCCCACCCCGTCCCCTGGTTACCTATATTCTAGATTCTCACTCTGTGAGTTTGCTTATTCCAATTATTTCATACCAGTGAGATCATACAATAGTCATCCTTTTCTGTCTGGCTTATTTCACTAGGCAGAATGCTTTCAAGGTTCATCCGTGTTGTCACATGTATCAGAGCTTCATTCCTTTTTATGGCTGAATAATATTCCACTGTATGCATATACCACATTTTGTTTATCCATTCATCTGCAGATGGACACTTGGGTTGTTTACATCTTTTGTCAATTGCACATAATGCCACTATGAACACTGGTATGCAAATATCTTTTTAAGTCCCTGCTTTAAATTCTTTGGGGTGTGTACTATAGCCAAAAGTTAAGTATACTTTGCCCTTAACTTTCTGAGTAACTGCTAAAGTGTCTTCCGCAGTGGCTGCACCATTTTATATTCCCACTAGCAATGAATGAGTGTTCCTATTTCCTCCACATGTTTTCCAACACTTTAAATTTTCTATTTTTTGAATATTTGCCATTCCAGTGGGTATGAAATGGTATCTCATTGTGGTTTTGATTTGTATTTCCCTAATGGCTAATGATGTTGCACATCTTTTCATGTGCTTTTTGGCCACTTGTATATCTTCTTTGGAGAGATGTCTATTCAAGTCTTTTGCCCATTTTTACATTGGGTTGTTTGTCTTTTTGTTGAGTTAAAGGATTTCTTTACATATTCTGGATATTAAACCCTAATCAGATATGTGGTTTCCAAATATTTTCCCCCATTTTGTAGGTTGGCGTTTTACTCTCATGATAAAGTCCTTTGATGCAGAAACGTTTTTTTAATTTTGATGAGGTCCCATTTATCTATTTTTTCTTTTGTTGCTTGTGCTTTGAGTGTAAAATCTAAGAAGCCATTGCCTAACACAAGGTCCTGAAGATGCTTCCTTACGTTTTGTTCTAGGAGTTTTATAGTTCTGGCTCTTACATTTAGGTCTTTGATTCATTTTGAGTTGATTTTTTGTATATGGTGTGAGGTAGAATATATTCTTGTTTGAATGTTAAACTTTTGTTCCTACAGTTTGATTTTGACATGTTCATTTTATGCATTTGAACTATAATAAACCAACAATTTTTTTTTAAAAGTCTCCTGAGGGCAGAGAGGGGCCAAGTGTTTCCAGATGCAGGGGTGTGGTCAGCCAGCGAGGCTGGGGAAAGAGATCTCTAATACTCTTCACTCAGACCAATTATTGTGTGTGTGGTGGTGGGGGGGGCACATTCCTTATTTAAGGAATGATCCCCAGGTATATGCTTTTGAATACATAGAGAAAATCCTATGGTATAATTTTCTCCTTAAGACAAATTTCCTAGTGATTAGATAGGACTTTTCATATACGTATTTAAGACACCTTTTCTGAGGGTAACAGCATCAGAGTGCATTGTTAATGCCATTGGGTATAGATTTCTTATAATGTATTTTTTTCTCCTGATGGCTACATAATTTCCCACATCCTATTTGCAATACAACCCCGTGGGTGCCATTCTAGTTTGTGGTTAAAAACCCTCTGACAAACCATTCTTCCTACTGGTGAACTACAGGCAGCCAGAAGTTAATCACCCCCAAATATGCCTTTTACTGGTAAATGGATGTGTTGATTAATTAAACGCCATTTTCACAGACATTGAATATGTCTTTTTCTTTTCTTCACACACCAAGAGGTAAAGGATTTCACTTGGTTAGTTGATATCAGAAGATTAATGTTTATCAATGGTGCTGAACTTGGGGTGGTTTTGCAATGGACACTAGAGAATGTCTGGATACAATTTTGGTTGTCACTACTTGGGGGGGTATTACTGGCATTGAGTGGGTAGAGGTCAGGGATGTTGCTGAACATCCCACAAGTACAGGACGCCCCCCACCCCATAACAAAAAACACCAATAGTGCTGAGGTTTTGACACCCTGATCTAGACCCTTCACCCACCTTCCTCTAATGTTGTTCTCTTACGTAACCAGGAGACATTCATCAACACTAAGAGATTAACACGCTGCTTCAAAGCTAGTAACTAAACTGCAGACTTACTCAGATTTCCCCGGGTTTTCCACTGATGTCCTTTTGCTGTTCCAGGATCCACTCCTTAAACTTCTTCACTCTTGCACAGATTCTTAGTCTTTCCTTGTTTTTCGTGGCCTTGAGAGTTTTGAAGAGGACTGGTTAGGTATTTTGTAGAAGTCCTCAATTTGGTTTTGTCTTGAGTTTTCTCACGATTTAACCAGAGATACGGATTTTGGGGAAAGAATCCCACAGAGGTGATAGTATTTAGGTTGTGTACACAAATTGGTACAAAGTATAACCATGTATATATACTATTTTCCTGATTTGGAGTTCATTTGCCGTGTATATTGCCCTTCAAAGGAATATGCATTTGCATTTAGATAGGTATTACAATAGTACCAATTAAACATTTCCCTTCCTTTAATTTTGTAATTAACTATTAAGTGATACAAATTACTTTTTGATCTATTATTCCATTGATTTATGTCTTTATTTGTGTGCCATTACCACCCTTCCACAGTGCATGAGCCTGTCCACACTTCTACTGACATTGTGGACTATCAGATTTGGGGTTCTGTTAATTTGAAAGGTGCACAATGGTCTTTCAGTGTAGTAGGTTAATTTGTATTTCTCTTTTTAAGAGTGAGGTTGAGGGAAGCAGATGTGGCTCAAGCGATTGAGCTCCTGCCTACCACACGGGAGGTCCCAGGTTCAGTTCCCAGTGCCTCCTAAAGAAGACGAGCAAGACAGCGAGCTGACACAACAAGATGATGCAACAAGAGACACAAGGAGGAAAACATAATGAGAGACACAACAAAGCAGGGAGAGGAGGTGGCTCAAGCAATTAGGAGCCTCCCTCCTGCATGGGAGGTCCCGGGTCAGTTCCTGTGTGCCTCCTAAAAAAAAACAAGGAAGACAAATAGACACAGCAAGTGCAAACAATGAGGGGGCAGGGAGAATAAATAAATAAAATAAATCTTTTTTAAAAAAGAGTGAGGTTGAATATCTTTTCAGAGGTGCATGAGCTTCTTGTGTTTCCTTAACTGTAAGCTGTCAGTTTATACTATTTACTGTTGGTCTTTTAACAACTGATTTTGAGGAACTCTTTTCATATTAGAGAAATTTGCTCTTTCTCTCTTTTGTTCACTGCTGTGTGTCAAACATCTGGAAGAGTCCCTGGCATATTGTAGGCACTCAATAAGTAATGGCTGATTGAATGAATGCGCATTACTAACATTTCCTAGTTTGTCATCTGTCATTAGTTTATGGTGGCTTTCATCATGCAGGATTAAAAAAAAATCTTGTACTCCAATTTATTAGTTGCTTTCTTTTACGACTTCTGGGTTTTGATTTATACAGAAATGCTTTCCGCAGTTGGAGGTATAAAAGGACTTTCTTATGCTTATCCTAGTACTTTTGTGGTGGTATTTTTAACATTCATAGCTTTGTTCCATTTGGAATATGTTCTTTGTGTAAGGTTTGAACGACAGATCCGATTGTTTTCTCAAATGTCTGCTCAGTTGTTCCTCAATACCATCTACTGAATATCTTTCTCCTCTACTAAGCTGATATGCTATCTTTATCATAAATTAAATTCACATATGGTTTGGGGTATATATTTGTACTTACTATTTTGTTCCATTGTTACTATCCTATTTAATTATTGAGGCTTTATGGTCTAATCATTCCTCATTTTCTTTTTAAATATTTTTTCCTGGATATTCATGCTTGTTTGTTTTTTACCATAACCTTTAGAAGTAGCATATCTATTGAAATAATGCCCTTGGAATTGTTATTAGGACTAATTAAATTTATGGAGAACATAGCAACTTAAGGATAATTGACATCAAAGCTATCTTTAGGATGTCTTCCTTTTTTTCCTTTCCTTTTTTTTTTTTTTCTTTTAGGATGTCTTCCTAATCAATGATATGACATGATTTCAATAGTTCAAGTCTTCTTGTGTGTCCCTCAGGAATGTTTTAGAGTTTTCTTGGTAACATTTCATGTTAAGTTTATTCCAAGGTACTTTTTTTTAGTTTCCATTATAAGAAGGGTTCCTTCTTCCATCCTGTCGTCGTCTTCTTTTTTTAAAAAAACAAAGATCTCACTGATTATTTCTTTTTTAAAAAACAAGTCAATTTTATTGATAGATATCAACAAAGCATACAATCCTTCCAAAGTGCACAATCAATGCCTGTCTTCTAATTGTGATTATATATGTCAAAGATATTGATTTTAATTAATTAATATGGTACTCTACTAATTGCTGAATTATCCTTTTTTAGTAGTTTTTATTGTTTCTTTAATTTTCTTTGTATCTCTTTTTTGTCTAATGTTATTGGCTACTTCCAGAATTCAACTTAATATTTAATATGATAATAGTGCAATGAATAGAGATATCCTTTTCACATTAAGCATACTAATTACTTTTGAGCTGAAATCAATCTATTTTATGAAGTTAGGGAATTCTCTCTTCATTTCTATTTTATTTAAAAAATTTTTTAAATGCGTGGTGAATTTTGTCAAATCATTTTTTGGGACTCTGGAAATCATAATATGATTTTTACCTTTAGATTTGCTGATGGGATAAAGTATATTAATATCATTCCTCATATTGAACCATCCTTTCATTACAGGAATAAACCCTACTTGGACAAAGTATATATTTCTCCTAATGTACTGCTGGGTTATGTTTCTAACATTTTATTTACCTTGTATTTTTTGCTTTAATAATCTTCAGTGATATTGGTCTATTGTTTACTTTTGTTTTCTGGTGCAATCTTTGATGGGTTTTGGTATCAATGTTATCTTTTTTTTTTTTAAGAATTTATTTATTTACTTTATCCATTTTAAACCCCCCCTTCCCCATTTGCTGTTTTGTGTCCATTTGCTGGGCAATTCTCCGTGTCTGTTTCCTGCCATCTCTTCTCATCCTCCTCCTCCAGTCTTCACCAGGATTCGATCCTGGAGACCTCCGATGTAGGAGAGAGGTATCCTGCTGCCTGCGCCATCTCAGCTCCTGGCTTCTGGAGCTTTCGGAGCATCTCGTCTTGTCTCTCCCCTGTTACGTCATCATCCTGCTGCATGGCTCCCGGGGCCCGACAGCTCAGCGTCACACAGAGCCTGGCAGCCCATGCGCCTTCTATATATATATTTTTTATTTTACCGGGAGGTCCCGGGGATCGAACCCAGGTCCCTCCATATGGCAGACGGATGCCCAACCACCTGAGCCACATCCGCCCCCCCAATGTTATCTTGACTTCATAAGAAAGAATTTAGAAGCTCTCATCTTATGGAGATGTTTCTAATCAATAAAAATCCCGTACAAACAAGTAAAAGCAGTTATTATTGTAATTTAGTTACATGTGAATTAAACACAATGTTGTATATTGACGTAGTGACCACCACTTAAGCTTAGTTTCTGATGGAAAATCAAATTTCAAGTCAAAACCACTGACTTAGCATAAAATTTCTGTACAGACATTGTTGGGTTCTTTCTTTAAGATTCCATATCAAAATTACCTGAAAGATTTTAAAAGTTTGTAACACATCCATTTCCAGCCTTCATTATTCCATATAAAACGTTTTTTTTTTAAAAGATTTACTTTATTTATTCCCCACACCCCACCCCCCGCCATCGTTTTGCGCTCGCTGTCTGCTCTCTGTATGTTCTTCTGTGTCTGCTTGTCTTCTCCACAGGTGGCACCAGGAACCGATCCTGGGACCTTCTAGAGTGGGAGAGAGGTGCTCAATCTCTTGTGTCACCTCAGCTCCCTGGTCTGCTGTGTCTCTTATTGTCTCTCCTCTGTGTCTCTTCCCACTGTGTCATCTTCCTCCGCCAGCTCTCTGCACAGGCCAGGATTCCTACATGGGCCTGCACTCCGCATGGGCCACCACTCTTCGTGGGCCAGTTCTCTGCTCAGGCCAGCTCTCCACTCGGGCCAGCTTGCCTTTCACCAGGAGGCACCAGGAATCAAACCCTGGACCTCCAATATGTTAGATGGGGGCCCAATCACTTGAGCCACATCCATTTCCCAAAAGGTTCTTTATTTATATAGTGATTTACATTTATAGATAAATACATAATGCATGTACAGTAAAACATATGTCATTGTCAAGTATGAAAGTCAAAAGCTTATGTTTTCCTATGTTTTAATTTCTCTCTAGTTGAAGCATCTCCTAATTCATGTCCAAACTGAGACAAGATGTTGGCACACTGTAATTTTAAAAATGTATAAGCATTACAAGATGTTAAACACTGATGCCAAATTTTGAGCCCGGCCTTGTTTTAAACAAGTACACTGAGTTTCTTATATATAAATTGTGGAAAGAACTTACCTGATCATGATGAAACTCTATTGGTTGTTTCTTGACTATCCAGGTGACAGATTTGGAGAGTGGTATGATAATAAGAGACCCTGAGTAGGTCCAGTAATCCAGGCAGGTTGGCATTAGACAGGAAGGGGTGAATGATCCAAATCCCACAAGGGCATCCTGACGGAGAGAGAGTGAGTCTGAGTCAGTATTTAGTGGTGAAAACCACTCAGGAATTGGCTGTTAAGGCAATGATCCTCAGGGTGTGCCTCGGGCCAGCACTGGTCCAGAGATGCTCCGGGTACCTGTGGGCAGCTTCCGGAAGAACTACTATACTACTATTTAGGATAGACTCGTGCCTGTGCTTTTTTTCTGCACATGACTGTGTATTTCTAATACCCTGCAGGGGGACGCAGCCCAAACTGTTTTCTCCCTGGATTCTAGTGAGTTTGGAGCAGAGGATTTCCTCTGAGTATTGTTGGGAGAAATTACATGTGTCAAGACTGATGTTTCTTAACTGCGGGTGATTTTGCCTCCCAGGAGACATTTGGCAAAGTCTGGAGACATTTTTGGTGGTCACAACTGGGGCTGGGGGGTTGGAGAGAGGTGCTACTGCCATCTAGTGGGAAGAGTGCAAGGATGCTGCTAAACATCATGCAATGCACAGGGCAGCCCGCACAATCAAGAATTATCCAGACCAACCTGAGGCTAAAGAATCCTGGTCTAGAGCTAAGAACTATGGAAACTCAAAGTGTTCTTTTTTTCCTTATGTATTCACCTATCTCTGGAGACATCTGAACCCAATGTTTTTATTTATTTCTCTCTTATTATAACAGAATTTGTTCCCTACAGAAGAACAAGAACTTTCTGTTTCAGAACCCTCAAATGGAAAGTGCATTTGAACTGGACAATACCTTCATATTATGTGATTAGAATGCAATTTCTTTGCAGGCAGGGCCATAGCTTCCTCCTTTGTTTCCCTGTAGTGCCTTATTCAACATACACCCTTTAAGTTGATTATTAAATATTCCACTGCTATTGTTGAAAAAAAGCTATATTTGTCTCAAGTTGCATTATATTTTTAAACTCTAGAAAGTTCTAGACTTCTCTGACTCAGTTTTTAAGTTGCATGGCACAAAGACCATGTGGCATTTCCCCTATGAGACACTCAGGATGCAGCTGATAACTTCAAAGTTCACACCCTGTAAAGCCATTTCATGATTGTGGGAAGATGGCATTGGAGCCCATTTAGCCGCGGTGGTGCCTACCTTGACCCCGGCTCTTCGCCCCACACTCAACCAGCCGCGCTGCCCCACAGTCTCACCCTGGTGTCGGATGTGAGAGTCTGTGCTTAAGTAACAAATCCGACCTCACTGGAGACATTCAAGCAAAGGTTGGACAACCACTTTTCCAGAACAGAAAGGAAACTCATGCATCAGAAAAGGTAACTAATAAACATACCAAAAGAATATGGCTGCACAAATACCAGAATCTGATAAAACAGTTTAAAGAATTTCTTGGAACCTACAATAAACTTACAGAAACCTGCTTTTTGGACTGTGTTAAAGACTTCACAACAAGAGAAGTAAAACCTGAAGAGACTACCTGTTCAGAACATTGCTTACAGCAATATTTAAAAATGATACAAAGAATATCCATGAGATTTCAGGAATATCATATTCAGCAGAATGAAGCCCTGGCAGCCAAAGCAGGACTCCTTGGCCAACCACGATAGACAAGTCCTGATGGATAGACTTTCAATGAAAGATTGCACTGGAAATGAGGATTCATTTAATATAATCCTCTGAAAGCAGCAGCTACCATGTTAAACCACCTGTCATGGCATTTGAAAGCCACTGGAGAAACAAAATTACAGTTTACCAAGAATAATCAAAATATAAGGTCTTATTGTTCAATGAATATAATGAGATACAAAATGTGTTGAAGTTTTAAGATTCAGCAGCTTGGTCATTTGAGTAGAAAAATAAACCATTGTTTCTTAAAAAAAAAAAAAAAAAAAAAAAAGATGGCATTGGACTAACAAGCAGGGCTCAATACTCTCACAAAAACAATGGCGAAAGAGCCAAAAGCTGTCCAAGGGATCTGCTTTGGGGGTCAGAAGACCAGGACAGTGCTACACAACTGCCAGGAGGGTGAGGGACAGAGAGACAGAAACAACAAACATGAGAAACATGAGTTACCAAGAACCTGGGGCACCTGGGAAGGACTCCCCTCCCCCACCCCCAAGATATAAAGTTGGGGTAAAACCCCTGCCTCACTGCAGCTGACTGAGAGGGGACCAGACATCTTCCTCCCTGTCAGCTGTTTCAAGGGAAGAAGGAGGAGGAATTGGGGGTCTTTTCTTCAGTGAATTCGGCCAGCTGAGCCCGCTTTGAATCTCTCCTCTGGAGATTCCACACAGGAACGTAGGAAGGCTGAGACTGAAACACCTCCGTGGAAAGGTGTGTTGAAAAGCACCATCTGCTGGACGGTCTAGAAATTGCACGGACAACTGTTTTTGGTTCTCTCTGTATCCAAACCCTGGGAGAAAATCTGTGCCCCATTAGTGAGTCCCTGGCCTGATTTTGATAACTTAAGCTGGGCAATTTTAAAGACTTAGAATAAGTTGAACCAAATATCAAAGAAGAGCTGTGAAAAATAAACAATAGGTGAGAGAGAGAAATTGGCTATCAGAGTAAACTCACCAACATATTCAAGTGCCTAGACATCAGTAAAAAATTACAAGCCATACTAGGAAACAGGAAGAGATGGCCCAGCCAAAGGAACAAATAAAATATTCTAAAGAGATACAGGATTTAAGACAATCAGTGATAATCAACTCACCTAAATCAATTCAAAGAATTTATAGAAAATCTGACTAAAGAAATAAAGGATATTAAGAAGACACTGGGTGAGCATAAAGAACAATTTGAAAGCCTGCAAAGAAAAGTAACAGACCTTATGGGAATGAAAGACACAATGGATGAGATTAAAAACACATTAGAGGGAAGCGGCTGTGGCTCAATCAGTAGGGCTCCCGTTTACCATATGGGAGGCCCCGGGTTCAGTTCCCGGGGCCTCCTGGTGAAGGCAAGCTCGCCCGCACGGCGTGGTTAGCTGACCCAGCGAGCACAAGCAGCAAGGGGGGGATAAATGAATAAATAAATAAAATCTTTAAAAAAAAACAAAAAACAAACAAAAAAAACACATTAGAGGGAAGTGGACATGGCTCAAGTAATTGAGCTCCTGCCTACCGAATAGGAGGTTCCAGGTTCTGTTCCCGGTGCCTCCTAAGGAAGATGAGCAAGATGGTGAGCTGACACAACAAGATGATGCAACAAGAGACACGAGGAAAACATAATGAGAGACACAACAAAACAGGGAGCGGAGGTGGCTCAAGTGATTGGGTGCTTCCCTACCACATCGGAGATACCAGGTTCAGTTCCTGGTGCCTCCTAAAAAAAAAAAAAGACCAGCACACAACAAACAGACACAGAAAATGCAAACAATGAAGGGATGGGGAGAAATAAATAAACAAAATAAATCTTAAAAAATAAAATAAAATAAAAAAACACATTAGAGGCACATAGGAGCAGATTTGAATTGTTCAAAGACAGAATTAGTGATTTTGAAGGCAGAACATCTAAAAAAGACAGGATGGGAAGCGGCTGTGGCTCAATCAGTAGGGCTCCCGTTTACCATGTGGGAGGCCCCCCCCCGGGTTCGGTTTCCGGGGCCTCCTGGTGAAGGCAAGCCCTCCTGCGCGGCATGGTTAGCTGACCCAGCGAGCACAAGCAGCAAGGGGGGGATAAATGAATAAATAAATAAAATCTTAAAAAAAATAAAAATAAAAAATAAAATAAAATAAAATAAAAAAGACAGGAGAACAGAAAGAGAAGAGAATGGAAAAAATGGAACACTGTCCTTCAAAAATGAGGGTGAATTCAAAGTCTTCACAGACAAACAAAAACTGATAGAATATGTTACCAAAAGACCAGAATTACAAGAAATACGAAAGGTAGTGCTGCAGCCTGAAAGAAAAAACGAAGGCAAGAGATTTGGAGAAGAGTGTAGAAATGAAGATTATTAGGAAGGGCAAACTAAAGGGTAAGAAGACAGACAATAGAACGATATGACAACAGAGAGCCAAAGGACAAAATGGATGAAAGAAGTAATGCCTTTATAGTAATAACATTGAATGTTAATGGCTTTAACTCCCCAATCAAGGCAGAGACTGATAGACTGGATTTAAAAATATGAGCCATCTATATGTAGTCTACAAGAGACCCTCCTCAGATGTAAGGATACAACCAGGTTAAAAGTGAAAGGTTGGAAAAAGATATTCCATGCAAATAGTAACCAAAAAAGAGCTGGAATAACAATACTTACATCGGACAAAATAGATTTCAAATGCAAAACTGTTATAAGGGATGAAGAAGGTCATTATATATTAATAAAAGGGGAAATTCACCAAGAAGAAATAACTATACTAAATATTTATGCACCTAACCTGAGTGCCCCAAGATACGTGAGGCACACACTGGCAAAACTGAAGGGAGAAATAGATGTCTCTACAATAATAGTTGGTGACTTCAATACACCACTCTCAGTATTGGATAGAACATCTGGACAGAGACTACATAAACAGAGAACTTGAATAATATGGAAACAATCCAGGTTCTACCAACTGATGAATGGATAAACAAATTGTTGTGTATACACACGATGGAATATTATGCAGCAGTAAGAAGAAATGAAGTCGTGAAGCATATAACAACCTGGATGAACCTGGAGGACATTATGTTGAGTGAAGCAAGCCAGACATAAAAGGACAAATACTGTATGATTGTGCTATTATGAACTAAATATATTGTGCAAACTCATGGAGTTAATAATTAGAATATAGGTCACCAGAAAACAGAAGGAGGGTAGAGAATGGAAAGTTGAAGGTTTACCTGTGCAGAATTAGTAAAAAGGTTGTTTGTAAATAGAATAGAAATGGTGAAAGCATAATATGATGTTTGTAACTAGCAGAGCTATTATATGGGTATGACAGCATTTGAAAGGGAAAGTCTAAGGTCATGTATATTACTAGAAGGAAAGCTAAAACTGTAACATGGGACTGTATAAGATAGTCAAACCTCATGGAAGACACAGATATGGGTGATATTACATATATAAGACTGTTTTTGCAAAATACAAATGTTCTAGAGAAAAGGAAAAAGAATAGCAGCTGTGTACAGCATAGAGAGATGAGAGTTGAGTTGTTTGTATATTATTATTATTATTATTGGAATAATGAAAATGCTCTAATAAAGATTGAAGTGATGAATGCACAAATATGTGATTATACCAAATTGTATACTTTGGATGGATTTATGCTTTATTAATATGCATCAATAAAACTGATTTGTTAAAAAAATGTAAATGCAAATAAATCACAGAGACAGAAATAGATCAGCAGCTATGTATGGCAGGGGAAGGATGGAGAGATTGAGAGGTGACTACTTAAGGGATAGGGTTTTTTGGTGTTTGTTTGATTTTGAGCTTTTTGGTTGATTTTTTTCTTCCCCTTTTTTTTGGAGTAATGAAAATGCTCTAATATTGATTGAAGTGATGAATGCACAACTCTGTGATTATACCAAATGCCACTGATTGTACACTTTAGATGGATTGAATGGTTTATGAATATGCTTCAATAAAATTGATTTAAAAAAAAAACACTTCATGAGGGTCTCCTCCTGCGAAGACTAGGGAAGAACTGGAATGATGCTCAGAGCCCTAACAAGATGTCTTCTTCAGCTTTAACTGTTCCCCACCCTACTCAGGAAATGGACAGAATCACCTCATATCAATACAAACACCAGCCCAAGAAGACTTGGCCTTTTCATTCAATTGCTTTTTTAGGAACCATGAGGTTACTATCATTTATGCCTTCAAATTTACAAGTTCAGCCTCCAGAAGGTTTTCTTTCTCCTCTTTCAGGAACCCAGATCATCCCATCCCTAGGGAGCCTCAGTCACTGTCCGCTTGGTGAAGCCAGCTTTCTGCCAAAGGCTGGTTTTGCTAAAGATAAACTCACACTTTTGTTTCCCTTTCCTGTCCTCTTCTTCCAGTTTAACAAAACAGAGGTTGAAATAATTTCTTGGTAGTTGTTCATACTTGCTCTTAAAACAGGAAGATGATGAATTTTTCTGAATAACAGTGCCTCCATTTTCCTTTTTCTTCTTCTTCTTTTTTTTTCTCTTATATGTAGAAAACGAAATAAACAGAGATCCCTTGGGAGCAGATGTGGCTCAAGCAGTTGAACACCCACCTCCCACACGGGAGGTCCTGGATTTGGTTCCCGGTGCCTACTGAAGAAACAAAAACAAACAACAAGGAAAGCAGACAAGGAAGCCAACTCAAGGAAGCCTATGTGGCACCAGCTTCCCACATACAAGGTCCCGGGTTCAGTCCCTGGCCGCCAGTACCTCAAAAAATAAAATAAAATAAACGGAGATCTCAATTATATCAACCCATGGCTTGAGTGAAGGCAGACTGTCATTAAGAAGGTGCAGTAATTGGTCGCTGATGAGAAAAAAACCCTTCAGATTCCATGGTGAGGATGTGCTGGTGGTTCTTATAATCTAGCTGGTCCTGGCTTTGATTTATTTTTGTGCTTGGACTACCTATTACTTCAGCCTCAGGGCATGCTCCCCTCTTTCAGCTCTTCAAAAGTAGAAAGCTCATTCCTGCCTTAGCCTCTTCATTCCCGCTCCTCTACTGGGATCAATTTCCCCTCATTCAGCTCAGGGCTTGAACCTATTATCTTTGAACCTGGAGCTTAATTGTCACCTCGTTAGCAAAGTTTTTTCTGACTATCCTCTTACAAAAAGATCCCCTACCACTATTATTTTTCAATCACAGCATCCTGTTATTTTCCTTCAAAATATGTAATAAATGGCTATAACGATAATTATACCTATACATGCTTAATTACCTGACTTCCCCACTGCTCTGCCAGTGCCAGAAAGAAATGAGCTGGCTTTCAAACAATACTTGTGGATTGAATGAGTAAGATAAAGAGTATTGATGGGAAGATTTGATTCTCCCTTTTTCTTTATTTCCTATTACCCCACTGATCACCACATTGTTTTTTTCTACAAAAATCTTTATATTTATCTCTTCCTTGTCTTGTCCATGAACGATAGCCTAGTTCATCCATCACCTCAAATTACTACAAGGCTTCTTGGTGGTTTTTCCTCCTCTCTCTCCCCTCTATTCCATCCTGCATGCTGCCACCCACCAGTTTTCCTAAATTATCAGCTCTGTCATATTGCTTTTATGCAAAAGATTGTCAATCAAGTCCAAATCTACATGCAAGTGCCAAGATTTTGCTATTAGGAAGCCAGATCTCCTATCTACTCGTATTTATCTCGTATCTTCCCAAACTCTGGGCTTGTCATGCTACTCTCCTTGTCAGGCTACAACTTTGTTACCTGTCTGCTACCTGATATAACAGCAAACTGCAATTTGAGTTGGCAATCAGTGGTTACCTGGGGAGAGTGGTGAGTGAAGGTAAAGCAGAGCGCAGAGGGCAGTGGTGAAGTGTTGCCTTCTGAATTTGCCATTACCTTCAACGTTCATTTATTCCTTATTCTGCTTCACCTAATCTTAAAAATGGTCAGATTTTTAAAATCTGAGGGAAGCACTGAGCCGATGATGATGACAAGAGATGATGATGACAATGATGATGATAATAACAGTCTTAGTAGAAGTAGCTGCCAACCCTGAGTCCTCATTCTGTGTCAAACACTAAGATCTTTCCACCTTATCTTTCCTAATCCTCAACAATCTTAGGAATTGTACTCATTAGGGCAGAGTGGGCCTTCCTTGAGGGCATTCACTTGCCACAATCAGTGAGAATTGTCTTTACTATTAAAAAGGTGAGAATTGTGGATATTAGAACAGAGGCTCAGGGCTGGAAAGACCGAAATATTCCTCTGAGTGAAAATACTTAGGGACGGTGTGCTATGCCAAAAGTTTCAAATGGTAACTGGGACCTGTTTTTCCAAGTACCTCACAAAACAAAACATTCCATGTAATGCTGAAATTTAACCAAACAAATCTTCCACCTCCCCAAGTCACCATTTCTGTTTTTCGTCAATGCAAAAGAAGCAAGCTATTCTAAAGACATAAGCATAACGGATTTTAGACCTTTAGATTTCAACTTTCTCTAAGGAAAGAAAAGGTGAACTTTGGTAACTAGATAGCATTACTAGTGAGCTCCTTTTCTTATGTGCACGTGGCGTCGAGAGTAAACGTAAAGGGACAAATTTGAAGCTGACATTTGAAAAGTCCGGGTCAATCCTTTTAAATAGTGGGAAACATGAGAAAGTCCTCTTTAAACCGTGTACTCAGCCATTTAACTGGACTCTACAAACACGCGTTCCCCTCTCCCATCATCTCAGCCGTTCTCAACAGGAGCGATTTTGCCCCCAGGGCTCATTTGGCAATGTCGGGCTGGGGTGGGGGATGGAGTGCTAGTGGCATCTGGTGGGGAGAGGCCAGGGGTGCTGCTCAACATCCTACAGTGCAACGCCCAGGACGGGCTCCCCACAGCAGAGAAGCACCCGGCCCAATTGTCAAGGGAGCCACGGTGGAGAGACCCTGCGGGGGTTGTAACTGCTTTGCCAAAAGGGGAACGAGATGGGAGGTGTGAGGGAGACCATTTGCTGCCAAACTTGATCTTCCCTGTTTGGAGCAGAGCACACACTTGCTAGCTGCTAGGCTGGAAGTAACTCTGCAATTTGTAGAGTTCCCAAGCGTGAAGCTACTGAATTGCTTGCAAACATCAATATGCAACTCCCAGAAATGTAAGCTTCACAGAAACCATTTGCAGCCTGTGGGTCAACCTTAATACAAAGAAAATTGCTAACAAGAAATAATAAAGAGGGGAGCGGATGTAGCTCAAGTGGTTTATTGCCTGCTTCCCATGTACGAGTTCCCAAGTTCGATCCCTGGTGCCTCCTAAAATAATAATAATTAATAATAATAATAATAATAATAATAATAAAACAGGTTCCAAACTATTTACAGCATTCCCTTATCCAGTTTCTGCATACCATCATTTTAACAGTTTGGAATTGGTCCAGGAAAAGAACTCTCCACATTTATTTTAAAGGACAGGTAAGGAAATGATCAGTCGTTGCCACAGTTCTTAAGCCCTATAATGACAAATACTTTGCACAGGTGCCTGGTTCCCTCCTACCTACTCTTCAGGCAGTGACTCCAAGGTCCCTTCCTGGAAGCCCTCCCTGACCCTGCCCCCACCAGATGAGCTCAGAGCCCTCTTCTTTGTAGTAGAGCTCGTGGCAGTTGAATTGACATCTGGTCAGGAATGTCTCCATCCTCCCTGGCATCTGAGCCCCATGGAGGGCAGGGACCACGTGTCTCGGTCACAGCTGCATCTCTTAGGGACAGAGTGCCCATACCACATGGTGCTCGCTGGAGGTCAGTTCAGCGACCAGAGGAGGCTTCCTGGATGATGGAGAAGATGTTGATCCCAATTCTAAGAACCCACAACTGTGAGGGCACTGCCAAATGTTCTTGGACAGTAAAGGTATTTTCTTTTCCCAGATGTCACTATCATCCATTTATAGGGTTTGAAAAATAATTTTTCTAAGGCTTTTTAAAAACTTGTTCTTTCAAATATTTTTATCAGAGCAGTTGTAGGTTTATAGAAAAATCATGCACAAAGTACAGAGTTCCCATATACCTCCCACATACACACAGTTTTCCCTATTATTAACATTTTGCATTCGTGTGGTACCTTTGTTACAAGAGATGAAACATTATTATTATTATATTTTAAACTATAGTCCTTAGTTTATATTAGGGTTCACTCTTTGTGTTATACAGTTCAATTCTGGTAACATACAAACAGCCTAAAATTCATCATCTTTGCCACATTCAAGTATTTAAATGCTTGTCTTTTAAGAGGTGGCTTTCCTATCCCAACCTAGAAATTCTGAAGGACCATCAAAATCCTGCCTGATCTAAAATAGGAACTTACCTAACCTAGCTCCTGAAAGGTCGGGGTGGCGGCAAGACCAAAGTATGCACTCAGCAAGGTGTCAGACATGAGCTTTATTTATTGGGACTTACGGACAGGAGAGGGTCTTCAGTAGCAGCAGGCTGAAGAATGAAAATAGCGCTCCACAAAGAGGCGGGAAAATGCTGGGCAATATAAAGGGTCTCAGAATAAAGACATATCATAACAGAGTTTCTGCTAGGGTCACATGAAGCACATAACTGGGTCTGGTGATGCTACTGTAGGAAGGAATTGTACAGGCTGGAGAAAATTACAGTCTACGATAACATCTGTGAGGAGGTTTGTTATATTTTAACTTGTGTCCTGGGGCATGCAGGCGGCTGCGTACTATGGGCTGAGTTTCCCTTAGGGAGCAGGAGCCAGGGCCAGGGACTCACTGGACCCCCACAGTCCACCCCTATGCAGCAGCTTGTGTTGCCCAAGGAACACACACTGCATTTACATTTCATAACACGAGTACATTATACAACAGAAAACTAAGAGTCTACCATCAAAAGCTAGTAAACTATAAAGATATGTTGACAAGGCGGAGAGAGGGAGTTAAACCAGTTAACATTATTCAAGGAGAAGCTCTTGTTCCAAACTTGTTGATGGGCCATATTCTGCCAGCAAGGTGTTTCATGCTGTCCAATTTGCAGGGGTTACTGTTCAAGGTAGATCATGCTGGTCTAAGGGTATACAAGCAACATTTCCATTAGTAGATCACAAAGTATCAGGTAGGGGAGTCTTATGAGGAGGCTCTAATACCACACATTTTCCCCTTGTAAATTCTTTGAATTTTCTTGGTGACATTAAAAACTAGTTTAGGCATAAGGAGTGCCCACAGTGACACACATAGGGCCCTAGCTATTTCCTGTCCTAATTGGTTGCCTTTTTACTTTCACCTTTTAGCTTTTAGGGAACTAATGGGGAGGCCTTTTTGTTTGGGGTTATCTAGGACTTCTTTTGAGCCCAGGAATTTTAAACTGGACCTTGTAACTAGGGTCTTTCGCAGGCTTTATTCTGACCAACCACCTTTCCTGTTTCCTATACTAACATGCTTTAACTTCCCTCTCAGAGAGTTTACACCCTTATTCTTAAGGGGGAGCTGAAGGGCATTGGTCATTCTTCTGTAGCTGCTTCCTGCTGGTTAGGGGCAGTGGTTCCCTGCCTGACAAGGTGTGAAACTCTCTGGCTATTCTATTGAAGCTGAGGGTAAGGTGGGTCTGGCACCATGGGTGGAACTAGATGCAATCCCCACATGACTAATACTTTGTCCTGAAAGGCATTGATTCTTGAAAAAAATAAACTTAGAAAATGAAGTTTACCAAGACTTTTAACAGGTTCAATATCCTTCTGCATATGATCTAGAAGAGGTATTATTATATTCATCAGGCATATAGGTACAGCACTTAATACTAATCAATGCACTAATCAATGCACAAGTTCATCTTTGAGCTGCAATTAACAGATTCAAGCTTTAGGTTTGCAATACCATACATGCTGTCTCTCCATGGGTGCAAGCTATAATACCAATTGTGTTTGTTTAAGTTCTACTTACATTACTCTGAAAATCATTGCTCCACTTGGTATGCAGCCAGCATGCTGCAGCACTGTTGGCCCTTGGAGGGAAGCTCTGGTGTTCCACTGGCCTGTCCATATCACCCTTCGGCACTATGAAACAGAGCCAGTCTGGAGATAAAATTTGGCTATATTAAGCCATTGCTGGATGCCGCAGGAGTCCAAAACAGAAACATCGTTTCCATCTGCTTCAGGCACCATGACCAGAGATGTGTCAGATAATTTTATTGTTTTAGGGGTTGTAGTGACCAACCTAGTGAATAACTCAAATGGAGTTATTTCCATTCACTTCAGGAGCCATGTCCAGAGATGTGTTAGATACTTTTATTGTTTTAGGGGTTGTAGTGACCAAAGTAGTGAATAACTCAAATGGAGAGGCAATATGTAGTATACTGGGAGCCTGGTTTGAATGCACAAGAGAGTTTGACAATACTGAAGTCTATCTTTTAATTTTGATATACTTTTAAAATACTTCCAATGCAGTTTATAACATATTAAATAGACTTGACTATTTTTAGTCTTTTACTTTCTACTTCTATACCTTTACCATGATTACATTAATTAACAGGTATTTTACTTTAGCAGTATAGGAAAAACTACTTTCTCCATTATTTTATGAAAACTTGAGATTCCCAGTGGAATCAAAATTATCTTCCCCCTACCACCACTTTAATATGCAGATTGAGGTGGCCTCTGACAGGTTTTCCTCTTATGATGTTACTTTTTGTTATCAATATCAATTTAGGTTTCTAATTAATAATGGCTTCCTGGAATTAGCTATTTAAATATTTCAGTTTAGAAAATGCTTTAGCAAACTTCCTATAACCATAAGTTACTTTTACCTTTAAATAAGCTTATTAAATACAATTAGCAACCAATGAAATTTACTTTTCTCCACTTAAGTTTTGTCTTACATTCTTCATTCTATTTCTTGAAAACTAGTCATTTTATTTAGGACAGATCTATATTTTATTAAACACAAACTTACTGTGCAGACCCAGGGCCCTGCCCCAGATCTTCAGCACATAGCCACCTGCATGACCTAGACATAAATTATAGGTTAACAACCCTCCCCAGAGGGGAGAGAATGCATAGATGATTATGATAACCTATAATCTTCCCAAAGCAGTAAAAATCCTTGGTAAATGTCCTTCCTAGGTTCACAGTGAAAACACCACCAGACCCCATGTGTATGCATCACATGACACTAGCAGGAATTCTGTTCTCATACCCTATGGAATGTCCTTGTTCTGAAACCCTCTATATATCACCCCCCATTTTCTCATCTCTTTGTGGGGTACTAACTTCATTCATTCTTTGACAGGCTGCCATCAAAAAGTCTCTCCTGTTTATAAGTCCCAATAAAGCTTATGTCTGATTCTCTGCCCAGTGCGTTCTTTGGTCTTGTATCTTCACCAACTCATGCCCTTCAGGAGTTGGGTTGGAACAATTGGCGAGCCACAGCCAGGAGACCAAAGGACCACCGGCAGTAGCAGGAATGAGCTCAGGGAAAGGAGAACCTGTGGGGGAAATCCTTGGTTGGCATATAACGTCAGTGTGGGGTATCTGCCCTCCAGAATGAGTGGGGACCACTGAGAGAATATGGGGACACCCAAAAAACTATGGCAGGAATGCTGGCTGTGCTACAGCAGATAGCAGAGCAGCTACATTTAAATAAGGAAAAGGGAAACATTTAATGGGATGTTATTTTGACAGTGTTTTAAGTTTTATTCACATTTTATTTTGATCAGAATTTTTATCAAGGTGTGAAAAAGAACTTTCAGTTTTGAATCAGTAGCTTACTCCTGAACTTCAAGTCTAAGTGTACTCCTAAAGAGTAATCCAGAATATATGTGTTAAATGTCTGTCTGTCTAAACTGCTAAATTAGTGCTTAACTACATTTATACTGCTCAAGTATTCCTAACTGGTTGCTGGTTACTAATAAAAGTGTTTCCAAGAATGAGCTTGCATATTACAGGTAACAATAATTCCAGAGGAGAACTTAAAAGCAGTAAAGATCAGAGATTTGAAATGATGGAGAGCTTGGACACAGCCATACCAAAGGAGTGAGAATTATGAGTCAAATTAGTGAGTTTTATGTTTCTGTTTGTATGTCAACTCTGTGTTTTTATGTTTGTTCAGTTTTTTCATACCTCCGGATGGTAATATTAAATTAACAATTGAAAATTCTTAAGAGGGCTCTATCCAAACTGCTAAAAACTAAATGGGTGCTCATAAGAGGTAAATGAGTACTCCTGAAGACCAAATTGGAGAAGCCAAACAGGATTAAAAAGTCACATAAAATCTGAATAAAGAGGGAAGCAGATGTGGCTCAAGCGATTGGGCTCCTTTCTACCACATAGGAGGTCCAGGGTTCGAGTCCCGAGGCCTCCTGGTGAAGGCAAGCTGGCCCGAGTAGAGAGCTGGCCAGCACAGGGTGCTGGCCCACACAGGAGTGCTGGCCTGTGCGGAGATCTGGCACAGCAAGATGACACCACAAAAAAAGACACAGAGGAGAGACAATAAGAGACACAGCAGACCAGGGAGCTGAGGTGGCGTAAGAGATTGAGCACCTCTCTCCCACTCCGGAAGGTCCCAGGATCGGTTCCCAGTGCTGCCTAAAGAGAAGATAAGCAGACACAGAAGAACACACAGCAAATGGACGGAGAGAGAGAGCAGACAGGGTAGGGGAGGGAGAAATAAATATATCTTTTTAAAAATCTGAATAAAGAAACTATTTAAAAGAAAGAAACTAAAAATTTTATCCTGAATTCTCTCATAATCTTTCTATAGCCTATCATGCCCCCAGGGTCTTCTCCTAACCTTGACTGAATTCCAGTGACTATTTAAAAACCAGTTGGAAAAAAAAACAAAAACCAGTTGAGGAAACTAAGGGGATGAGCTGGGTGTGAAAATATAGGGGAAATGTGACTTTAGCCTAGAATTCTGTCCTGGGAATTAAATGATAGGGACAGAGGAGATATATGAAACATTGTTTTGTATAGTCTGTCCTGTAATTTCTCAAATAATTTTAACAGCTTTTGAGATGACAGTAATAATCCAATGGCCAAATTTCAGTAAGTAAAGTCCTTGAAAGCTATGGAAAGATTTTTTAAAAATTATGATTAAACAAATTAAACAATTATAATTATTCTAGAACCTGGCAGTCAGTATGATTTTAAGGTTATTCACGATTTCAGAATTTTATTAAAGAAAAAGAGAGGTTTTTAGCCTCCTGTGGAGGAAGGAAGAAAAAAGATCATTTCTTACATAAACTATAATGGTTTCAGTTTTATTTAGCTTCGGTGTAATCTCCCTAGGTTTTTATAGAATACTAAAAAATTAATTAGCATAATATGTATTAAATCTTTAAGATGATGAAAATTGCAAGTTTTTGGCTAATCAAATTATTACAAACCTCTTTTTAAAAAATTATTTTTGCCTAAATTGAAATGAATAGTTTTTTTTTCTTCACAGAGGAGAATGAGGGATATGAGATTTAAATAGATATAGAAAGAAGTAAAATTTGTGAAAGTGAATTCATAGTCAATGCTGAAAAAAAATTGATAAGTTTGCTTAAAGGAATGTTTTTTTTTCCTAAGATAAGATGGCTAGTTTTCATAAAATCAGGGTGGAAATATGTAAGACAAGGCTTGAATGAATATAGAAAGTTGTAGAAGGTACTGTAGCAGGTAGCATTAACTAAGGGAATGTGTTTTGTAAAGGTGAAGTTTGTCTTGAGATGAAGTAACTATAGTCTATGTGGTTATGGATATTTAAGGGAAGTTTTTAAAAGCATTTTCTAAACTGAAAGATTATAATGTAAGTGACTGATTCCAAGAAATCATTATTAAGTAGAAATCTAGGAGTTAATATTAATAACAAAAAGTAACTTATGGTTAATTATAAGAAGTTTGTAAAAAGCACTGTCTAAATGGAAGTACTTAAATGGCTAATTCCAGGAAGCCATTATTAAATAGAAACCTAAACTGATATTGATAACAAAAAGTAACATAATAACAGGAAAATCTGTCAGAGGCCACCTCAATCTGCATATTAAAGTGGTGGTAGGGGGGAGATAATCTTGATTCCATTGGGAATCTCAGTTCTTCATAAAATAATGGAGAAAGTAGTTTTTCCTATATGCTAAAGTAAAATACCTGTTAATTAATGTAATCATGGTAAAGGTATAGAAGTAAAAAGCAAAAGACTGAAAATAGTTACGTCCATTTAATATGTTATAAACTGCTTTGGAAGTATTTTAAAAGTATATGAAAATTAAAAGACAGACTTCAGTATTGTCAAACTCTCTTGTGCATTCAAACCAGGCCCCCAGTACGCTGCATATTGCCTCTCCATTTGAGTTATCCACTAGGTTGTTCACAACAACTCCTAAAACAATAAAAGTATCTAGCACATCTCTGGACATGGCTCCTGAAGTGAATGGAAAGTACATTGCAGTTTCCGACTCCTGCAGTAGTTGATGATGCCTCGATATGGCCAGATTTACAAGGGACATTGCCTCTAAACTGGCTCTGTTTCATAGTGCCAAAGGGTGCTATGCATCAGGCCAGTGAAACACTGGAGCTTCCCTCTAAGGGTCAATGGTGCTGAGCATGCTGGCTGTGTGAAGGTGTATTAGTCAGCCAAAGGGGTGCTGATGCAAAATACCAAAAATCAGTTGGTTTTTATAAAGGGTATTTATTTGGGGTAAAAGTTTACAGTTACCAGGCCATAACGTACAAGTTTCTTCCCTCACCAAAGTCCATTGCCACGTGTTGGGGCAAGATGGCTGCCGACATCTGCCAAGAGTTCAGGCTTCTTGGGTTCCTCTCTTCCTGGGGCTCCGTTTCTCTCCAGGCTCAACTGCTCTGTTTTCTCCACAAGGTCAGCTGTAGACTATGAGGCTCTCTAGGCTTTGCCTTTCTCCACAAGGCCAGCTGTGAACTGTCAGGTGAATGGCTAGTCTCTTTTCCCGGGGCCTTCTCTCCTTCTTCATGACCAAGCTCCTCTGTGTGCTTACTATCCCGGGCTTCAATGTTAAAATTCAGCATCAAAACTCCAACTCAAAACTCCAACTCTGTCCTTTGCCATGTCTTTTATCTTTGATTCCCCACCCACCAAGGGGCAGGGCTCAACACCCTACTGATGTGGCCCAATCAAAGCCCTAATCATAACTTAATAATGCCCAGATGAACAGACCAGTTTACAAGCATAATCCAATATCTATTTTTGGAATTCATAACTATATCAAACTGCCAAACTGCTATAGCAGGATATACCAAGTGGAGCAATAATTACCAGAGTAATGTGAGTAGAACCTAAACAGACACAATGGCATTATGGCCTGCTCCCATGGAGAGACAACATGGATGGTATTGCAAACCTGGAGCTTAAATATATCACCTGGGGCTCAAAGAGGAACTTGTGCATTGATGAGTGCATTAATGAGTATTAAGTGCTGTATCTATATACCTGATGAATATAATGATATCTATTTTATTCTAAATATGCAAAAAGATATTGAAAATGTTAAAAGTCTTTGTAAACTTAATTCATTTCCTAAGTAATTAATGGACATGCCTATAAGATAAAAATATGGCTCTCTTAAGTATTGTCTTTATTTTGCTTGCCATGTGTTTATCTTGTTGTTGCCTATATTGTCTTTGTGAGTTTATGTCTAGGGCAATGCCTCTCCTCATCCCTCTCCTAGCTGTCCTAGGCATAATCACTGCTGTGGGAACTGGGGGTGGCAGTTTCCTAGACAGCATTTGAATCTTAAAAGATCAAGCCCATCAGCTTCAGGAGGATGTAACCTCTGGAAGCACCTGGCATTCCTCATTCCCATGGTCCAGTATGTCATGGCTGGCCCCATTTTTCGGATTGTGTATCACCATTTTCTTTATCCTTTTAATAGGACCATGTATCTTCAAAATTCTAAAATAAGTTTATTTCTTCCAGAATCAACACCTTGCAGGACAAGGTATTAGTCATGTGGGGATTTCATCCAGTTCTTACCATGGTGCCAGATCTGCCTTCCCACAACCTCAATAGAATAGTCAGAGAGTTTCACACCTTGTCAGGCGGGGATACTGCCCTTAACCAGGAGGAAGTAGCTACAGAAGCTCCCCCTTAAGAATAAGGGTGTGAACTCTCTCAGGGGGTAGTTGAGGCAGGTTAGTATAAGAAACAAGGAAGGCGGCTGGTCAGAATAAAGCCTGCCAAAGACCTTGGTCATGAGGTCCAGTTTGAAAGTCCTGGACTATTTTGTTATCTACAAATGTAAATGTTGCTTGTATACTGTTAGACCAGCATGATCTGCCCCGTATTGTATAAATATCTTTCTTTTCGCCCATAGTGCCCTAGCCAATGCCTTTTTACAGTGGGCTTTGGCAGTAACCCATGCTCACAATCAAACCCTATGTTGGGTTTGCACAGACCTACCATCCTTGGGTGCTACTGGCCTTCCTTGGACCATAACTCCTGCAAATTGGACAGTGTGGAACACCTTGCTGGTATGGCAGAATACGAGTCATCAACAAGTTTGGAAAAAGACCTCCTCATTTAAGACTGAGTTTCAGCTGCCGTCTTTCAATGAGAGTTGTAATTATATTTTTTCTCTTGTAAGGAAACAGGTGAATAAACCCAGGCCTTTTTTAGGATATGGTTTAGGACGGTAAACGGCTGAGTCTGTCAACCTAGATCGCATGGCCCCTGTCTGCATGGAATGACAAAAGAGAATCTGTGATGTGGGGTGGTTAACCCCGAGTCCTATAATTTTACTATCAGGGCTAGCTATAGAGTAAAGCGCGCCCCCTGGTGGTTCTACCCATTGGCCATTTTTTGTGCCAGGTGGAACTGCAATTGTCACTGAAAAACACGAAACAGCTTTAGCTATTGTCTTTTATACTGTTGCTGTGGAATGTGCATGCAATGCTTGTCTTATGGTCAACACAGGCTGCTACATGGGGGTGAATGGTGAGGACCCAGCCCCCCCACTCCAAGTTTTCAGCATGTAGCCGCCTGCATGACCTAGGCATAAGTTATAGGTTAACAACCCTCCTTGGAGGGGAGAGAATGCATAGATTGTTATCGTAAACTATAATCTTCCCAAAGCAGTAAATATTCTTGGTAAACGTCCTTCCTACGAGCATAGTGAAAACATCACCAGACCCCATATGTATGCTTCACGTGACCCTAGCAGGAACTCTGTTCTCATACCCTATGGAATGTCCTTGTTCTGAAACCCCTTATGTATCACCCCTCATTTTCTCATCGCTTTGCGGTGAGAAAACTTCATTCATTCTTTGACGAGCCACTGTCAAAGAGTTTCTCCTGTTTGTTCCAATAAAGCTTATGTCTGATTTTCTGCCTGGTGAGTTCTTTGTCTCGTGGCCTCACCAACTTGTGCCCTTCAGGAGTTGGAACACTTACAATTTTCATCATCTTAAAGATTTAATAATATAATGCTAATTTATTCATTAGTATCCTATAAATCAAAGGAGATTACACCTAAGCCAAATAAAATTGAAAAGAGAGAAAAGAGAGAAAATCACACCTCAGTAGGTGTGTCTAAGGAAAGCAGGAAGCATAGTTATTTCATATCACTTCTCACCAAGAAACAATTGTGAGCTCTGAGAATAACCCTTTAACTTGCCACCAAGCCAACTGCACAGACAATTATTGTAAAGTGAAGCACAGAGGGGTAAGAAGGCAGCCTTTTGGGCCCTGTGCCATGGGCTTTGCTGTATGCATCTCATTGTCAACAAACACAATGTCCTCATGAGGGAGGTTAGTATAGGGAAAGGGAAAATGAGTCACAGCTGGGGCCCGGCAGAGACCATGGCCATGAGACCCCGCCCAGAAATCCCATGCTACTAAAAACAAGGCCAGAAAGACCCCACCTAGACCCTGGCCAGAGGTCCCATTTGGAACTCTTTCCGGGGTCAAGGGGGAAGCCCTGGATAACCCCAAACAACAGGCCATCCCATTGCCCCCCCTGAGAGCTAACTGGTGGGACAAGCAATCAGAACAGCTTACAGCTGGGGCCCCTCCCCAACATTAGGAAAGGGAAGGAGGAAAGGTCTTAAAAGGCCTAATCTGGGGACCTACGTGTGCATCGCTCACCCTGTAGCACACCTGCAACTCATGTCTCGGGTTGTGTACTTATAATTTCTAGTTTTCTTGTTTCTTAATAAACTCTTATGGCGTGTCCTTAAATTCTTTTATGTGACATAGCCAAGAAACTAGAAGCCCAGAAGCCAGAGTGTTCCGCTAAGACTCAGAGAGGTGGGGAGGCATGGTGGCCACATTCAAGGGGCCTGGTAGGAAGATGGTAAATCTCGGGGCTCCCCACCTCCATCTTAACTCGCTACCTGGAATCTAGAGGCCAGTGATACCTAAGTATGTCTACAATACCCCAAAGATTTTTGAAATTCTCAAAGCAAAGTTAAAATCACTTTGTGTGTGTGTGTGTGTAAATACATTTTCTGAAGGGAGCATTTATGTTAAAATGTCTGAGGAGAAGAGGAATTACCTTATTTAAGAAAGGCAAAAGTCTGACTCAGGATTTCAAAGACAGATAGCTAATAAAGTTTCAAGAGATTACCTTGATAGCACTTTAGAGCAGATAAGAGTGCCTTGTTTACCTCTCACGAATTCAACTAACTGCAGGAATAGAGAATGGTAGACATTGGGTCATCTCAATTTAGAATTTGATTCTGCTTTTTTCTCCTATGCTTTTTATTATGGAAGATGTCAAACTTATAAAACTAAGGCAAGAATAATAAATCGACTTTGTACCCAATCTCCCATTTCAACAGTTATCCATTTATGGCCAATCATATGATACTCTCCATTCCCCCTTTCCCAGATTATTTAGAACAGGGGTTCTTACTTAACAAGGGGTCTGTGAGCTTGAATTGAAAATTTAAAGAAACATTCTTGTGGGGACATGTTAGTGCATGTGTGATATATTTATTAAATAGTACACAGTATAGTGTGGACTTTGTAAGGGGTCCGTGGTTTTCACCTGACTGGCAATGGGGGTCAGTGGAACAAAAAAAGAACCTCTGATTTAGAAGCAAATCCCAGACATCACATCAATTTATCTGTGATTCTGTTTTTTTATAGGAAAATTTCCTGCTATTTCATGGTTTGTCCTCCATAAAAATTATTGGCATGAAACAGCCTCTGGTGATAGTTTACCAACAGAATTATCAAAATCATTAATTTTTCGAAATTGCAAAAAAAGCCCAATAACCCGCTAGACTTTCTCAGTATCTAGCTATCCCTTCATCAAAACACTTCCCTTTGCTCTTGATACCTGTGTCCTAACCTTGGATGAACGCTCAGGTTAGAACTTTATTTTGTTTCTAGCTTGGAAGACCATGTTCAGCATGAAACGGCATAATTTATAACTGAAGTTCAACAGAATAAAAGGATTACACGAACTGAAATGTTTTGGATCAACCCAATAGACACCCCTAATCGTATGCAAGAGAACCAGAGAAGCAGGAAAACAGGTGGTCAATAACATTGTCCAAGAAGGCGGTTCTGTGACTCCAAATGGGGTGAGGGAGGTATTAATCCAACCGGCGGGGCGGGGCTTCGGGGAAGAGTCCGGCCCTCCCTGGGTCGGCCTCGCCCCGGCTCCACTTCGCCGCCGCCCTCACCTGAGCGTTTCTGCCGAGCGCGAACCCCTAGCTAACTCACGGACCCACCGCTCCGGGACGCGGCCATCTTGGGTACGTACCCTGGCGCCTCGCCACGCCCCTCCAGCCTGGGAATCCTTCCTCCTCTTCGTCCTGGCCACGCCCCATAGCTCGGGCCACGCCTCCGAGACGGCTTTACGTTCCGCCCTAGCGACGCCCCTCTCACCCGGGCCCGCCCTGCGCCTGGCGTGCAGCTTCCGCCTTCGCTGCGTGCCTCCGGACGCGGCCACGCACCTTCTGCCGGCTCTAGCCCGGGCAACGTCCAAGCGCCCCTCCGTGGCCACGCCCCGAAATCCATCTTGGCCACGCCCCCCCATCCTTGAGGCCCGAGCTGAGGAGTCAGTGTAGGCCCCGTTCCGCCTTCCTTGCTCCACGCCCCTGGCGCTCTCCCTGCGGGCTGGGCCTGATCCTGGGAACTTGGTGAGGAGCCAGAGGGCCGGCGGGTCTGAGAAACCCGCCCGGGGCTTAGTGGTAGGCGCCGGCGCGGTTTGCAGAGTGACGTGGGGCCGCGGGTCCGTTACCCTCGTCTAAAAAGTGACTGTTTTCAGGTTTCTCTAAGCTCCAGTTACCACGATTTGATGAACAGAGACTGGGTAAGAAACACAGCTGGTGGACCGGTGGTGGAACCTTGTTCTTTCCAGTCAGTTTTCAGGTCCACTGACCCGACCTTGGGAACCGTGTTGCTTTCAGGCAGTTTTCATGTTAACCCGATCTGTGGAACCGATGTCCTCTCACCCAGTCATGTTGACTAGCTCGGCCTGTGGAACCGAGTTCCTCCCAGCCCCGTCGGTGCTAGGCGGCTGCGTGGAGGACGCCGCGCTGCTCCACCTCCTGCTCTCCCGGCCTCGTGGCCCTTCCCAGGCACCCAGGGCCCTCTTGCTGTCTAGGGGGCACCCAGGGCCCTCTTGCTGTCTAGGGCCTGTCCTGACAACACCCCACGTAGACCGACCCTCTGGCTGCAGCCCCCGCTCTGAGATTCCTCTCCTCTCCTTACTCCCTACATGTACAATTCTAGGAACATTTAAAAAAAGGGGAGGGGGCGGGAGTTTATAACCAGCTTTCTTCCCTGTCCAGAAATCTCTGAATGGGCACTGCTGGGGAAAGGACACTCTCCCTTAGCTACTCATGCACTCCTTCATTCAAACCGTATTCATTGGGTTCTGGGTTTCCGTGACAACTTGGGTTTTGAGGGGACAAGAAAGGATGAAAAAGTTAAGGAAGGTGTGGTAAGGGGTCGATAGGTGGAAAAGGACTTCATAAATGCAGGTATCTATGATCCAACTAGCAGGAATAATTTTGGCCAACAAACAGGAAACTACGTTTATAGTAATTACTACACCCTTTAACAATAAATTCTCAATAACTATCGTTGAATGTATTCCTTTTTTTGCTTATGTAAAGAGCTATATTTTTTTCCCTCCGTGGAAGTAAGATGTCCTGCACATGATTCTTCCTTCATATGCCAGTAATAAAGTTTTTTTTTTTTTACTTTTAGAAAAAACGTTTTATGTTCTATACTTTCAAACTTACAGGGCAGTTATAAAAATAATATAAACCCCACACAGAATTCCAACATACCCCTAACCTCTTAGATACCCAGATCCACCAATTTTAACATTTGGCCATATTTCCCATATCATTCTGTCTCACCATCTGTCAATCCATCTATCTCTGTCTATTTATCAAGCCATTTTCTGAACACTTGAGTGTAGGTTGTATATATGTTCCTTAAACACTCAATACCACCATGTACATTTCCCAAGAGCAGGATATTCACTTATGTAACCATGTTAAGTGCAGTTATCCAGTTCAAGAAATTTAATATTGATGTAAAGTTTACAATCAATATTCCAATTTTTTCATATGTCCCAATAATGTCATTTTGGACCTTTTCTCCTCCTGGGTTAGATCCCATCCAGGATCATATATTGCATTTAGTTGTCTCTTTAGTGGCTCTTTCTTTTTTCTTTTCTTTTCTTTTCTTTTCTTTTCTT
Source organism: Tolypeutes matacus (assembly GCA_026826555.1). Lineage (NCBI taxonomy): Eukaryota > Metazoa > Chordata > Mammalia > Cingulata > Chlamyphoridae > Tolypeutes > Tolypeutes matacus. Next base: position 23,803 of record JAKSZT010049875.1, on the reverse strand, counting down.
TTCCTTTTCTTTTTTCTTTTCTTTCTTTCTTTCTTTTTTTCTTTCTTTCTTTTCTTTCTTTTCTTTCTTTCCTTTCTTTCAATTGTGAGGACATAAATGCAACATAAACTTTCTCATCTCAATCCCTCCCCATGCATATCACTCAGTGGGAATAATCACATTCTCTATGTTGCTGTACTCTCACCACCTTCCATAACTAAAACTTTCCCATCTCCCCAAACAGAAACCCTACACTCATTATGCATTAACTCACCATGTATCCCCTGACCCCCCTCAGCTCCTGACAACTTGTACTCCAATTTCTGTCTCTATAAACTTGCATATTCTCAGATTTTTATATAGTTAACATGGGGCTTAAATTTAACATCCTAAATCTATAACAATTTCATTTGCTTTGATACCAATTTCTCTTCAATAGTATACACAAATTATGTTCTATACCTCTCCATCCTCCCATCTTTACGTAGTTCTTGTCACAAATTACATGTTTATACATTATGAGTCCGAAACCACTGATTTATTATTGCATTTTATGCATTTTCCTTTGAGATCCTGCAGGAAGTAAAAGTACAATAGCACTGGCATTTATATTTAGCCATGTGGTTACCCTGACCCAAGATCTTTCTTTAGTTCTTCATGTGGCTTTGGACTATTGTCTATTGTCCTATCCTTTCAACTTGTGGCACTCTCTTAACATGTCTTTTAGGGCTGGTCTAGTGGTGATTGAACTCCCTCAGCTTTTGTTTATTTGGGAATGTTTTAATGTCCCCCTCATTTTTGAAAGATGGTTTTGGGCGATATAGAATTCTTGGTTGGCAATTTCTTGCTTTTGTCACTTTAAATATGTCATCCCACTCACTGCCTTCTTAGTTTCTGAGGAGAAATCGGCACTTAATCTTATTGAGGCTCCCTTGTATATGACACATTCGTTGTCTCTTGCGGCTTTCAGAATAGTAATAAAGATTTTATAGAGCACATGTTAGCTCTCTTTTCTTTCCCCACCTTCCATTCCATTTCTGCCTTCATTCACAATGTTGAGCTAGAAGGCATATAGGAAAAGAACAACTTTCAACAGAACACTTAGATTAAGCTCCCCCTAACTCCTAGAACTCTTGACTCATTTATATAAAATGTTTCAACTGTCAGAGCCTGTATAAGTTAATACAATAATTTTATGTAGTTAGTTATACCTCCCTTTCTTCCAACAATGTTTTGAGGCAGTTTACCAAAATATAGACAGTCCTGGATAAAAGAAATAGTTGAAGGAACCAGGGAAAGGGGGACTTAATGGAAGGGAATTATGCAACCAATGATAAGAGTAACACTTTAAGTATATGCACACCATTGGATCTTGAACTTTTTCCTCCAGAGCACAGAAGAAAAGTATCCTTGTTGAAGGCAGGCCAGAAATTTGACTGCAAACTTCAGAATGGTCATAGAAAAAGAGGAAATAATCATTTTAAGATTTTCTAGTGTTCAAAAGATTAAATCTAACCAGGATTTTATTTGTTTGTTTTTTAGAAGGGCAGTTTTTTCTTGATTTTCAGATCTGAGAAAAACCTTGATTCCTTATAAATATGATGCTGTGAGCTAAGTGGGTAATAAATGTCGTAAGGAGTTACACACAGATTCCCTCCATGTAAACTCATGCCACAATCCAAAGCACAATACATAAAATCAACTTGAACCATCAAAACTTTTCCGTTCAAACTGAGTATACAGGCCCTCAATGGTCTGGCTCAATCCAAGGTAGCATTCAGATAGTTCCTCCATGAGGACAAGTAGGTTTCAATTGGTGTGTCAAGTTCAATCCATTCACAGTAGCTGCCTGAATATGTTGGGCAGTTTTGTGGCTCAGAAGGAAAAAGGTCTGTGATTGATAAACAGTGCCTGCTGGGGTGCTGAGTGGGTGAGTGGTTGCATGTAGCAACCTGTGTGGCATTTCTGATTTGAAAAATTACAGGTCTGCATGCAGGTCTTTCAGGCAGTCCTCAAAAATACATTTATCATGATAAGAATTTGTATAAATTTCAGGCAGTAGAGGGTTCCAGGTCATTTTGCTGGCCAAAACCTAAGGACAGAAACCCTGAGATGTTGATTAATTCACATGCTTTGTATAGGGTAATTTACAGTTCTGTTATGCAAATGAGATCATCTAAACAAAAAAGGTACATGGCCCAATAGCTCCTCCACCTTCAATATAACACCCAAGAATGCTGGATATAAACATCTGTAAGTAATGTCAGCAAAGTCTTGCTTTTACTACATGGGGCTCATTATAACGTATCAGTCTTCATTGACACACATGGACAGACATACATGCATCTCACTTAAGACACTATCCTTTAAATTCCTACCTTAGGAATACAAAGTTGGCAGACTTACACTTATTCAGGTTGTCTGAGTTAATCTTTATTTCCAAGCAGTAGTGATTAACTTTCTCTTAATTAAAAAATGTTACCTACTGAAAAATAAGACAAAGTTCATAATAGTTATGGCTGTTAATTAACCTACACTTTTGATGAACCTTTTGATTATCCTAATTTCATAAATTTTCCTCATCTTAAAAAAGGGCATAAAGTATCAGAGCAAAGCCAAAAATACCCCAAAGTCCAGGATTCCTTATTTATCATAGATCGTGGAAGTTGTTTTTCTCTGACTTGGAATGACAAAAAAAATGCTATGCACCGCAAGATTCTTCCTTCCTGACAGTCTCAAGCTTCTTTAGAATTCCAGTTTATGGTTCAAATTAGTCTCTTCAAAACAAGAAAAACAAAATAAATTAGTCTCTTCAGTTTTATTAAGCAATCAAATATTTGGTGGCTATGAGAAATGCAAAAATGAGCCAAATGTAGTCCCTGCTCTCTAGGAACATAGACTTGTAGCCAGTGAGGCTCTGGGAGGTAGGAAGGAAAAGAAAAACAGAATTTGTAAAACAAATGAATGAAAGGAAGAAGCAGGGGAAGGGGAGTTTGGAAATAAGAGTTGGGTGGTGGGGTAGTGTGGACTCAGGGGAAGGGGAGTTGGGAAGTAAGAGGTGATGTGGACTTTATGCCCCCCTTTCTGTACCTCAGTTGTTTCCATTTGTAAAGTGACACCCTGGACTAAATGAGACCTTAGATTTCTTATCCAGTCTATATTGTTCTTTGCATTCTATATTGTTCTGGGTGTTTCAAATTGTGAGCACATGTAAGAAAAGAATGCAAGGTGAGCTGAGGTGGGTGCTGTAGTTCCTGGACTAATGAATGCCAGAGAATTGGGGGAAAAAAACAAATCTTCAAGAGTTAGGTGACGAGAAAAAGCACTGAGAAGGAAAACTTTCTTGGGATAGGGCAGGGGAAGAGGTTGGAGAACTGAGAGAAGATTAGAGCCACGGGGTCTTAATCTAGGTAATTATGGAAAAAGTTTTGACTTGGAGTAGATGAGTAGATGCAAGGGCTGCGAGGAAATGTGGAGCATTTTGGCTGCCTCCTTCCACCTCACCATCCTGCAGGCCTCAGCACACTTAACATTATACTTCTCAAGGACCCTCACCTCCCTGGTTCAAATGGTGCTGACCATATAGCAGATGCTCAGTGAATATTTGTTGGAAGAGCAAATTCAGTTAACTTGTGTTAAGTGCCTAGTAAAAGCCGACAGGACGTCAGATACTTAATAATGGAGGCTTTGTGTGAGCCTAATTGGGCCTGGAGTGAAAGCATCTAGTAGAAACTTAAGGATGAGATAAACAAGTTAAGTTTCATAGATAAGCAAGTCAGGTTTCTAGGTGATAATTTGATTAAGGAGCAGCCTATCTGTGTTTATTGTATTTAGTTTGTAACTCTTGGCATCCAGCTCCCCCTACATATTGTAATTTATTTCTTATGTTGTAAATGGCTCCTTGCTATTTAGCCCCTGGAAACAGTTGGAAGGAAAGAAAAAGAAACAGCCCAAAGTCCTATCTCAGTCCCAAGACGATCCTTTTAGAAAAGAATGCTGTCCAGTTTGAATAATGTGAAGTTGCTGTTTGGAGGTCCCCTTATCCTAGGTTGGTTTCCTAACTTACATTTATATATTTAGCCTGGATTGGATTGTTCTGTCCTGATATTTTAGATGCCTATTTGAAATTTTCATTCAGCTGTTTGAAATCTACGCCTCACTAACATTTGCTCCATTTTCTTCTCCAACTGTAAACATGTTAGATAATTTATTATTATAGTTATTATTCATTTAATGCCTACGTGTCAATCACTATTTAAACACAAAGCATACACTCATTTAATACTCACAGGATCTTAGCAGTTTGTACCACCATTAGCATCCTATTAGAGGGAAAGAAGTCCTAAGTGAGATTTTGTATAAGGGCTGGTCCTCAGCTCACTTGGATGAGGCTGAGATGGACAGTCCTGTACTTAGATGTCACAAACCTTTGAGGTTACTGTGCCAGCTCTTGCCTAACAAGGCCTTTCCTTATGCTTATACATGTGCTGCCTAGTTTCTGACAAGTTTGGCAAATGCTGCACTTACTCAAAGAGCTTACTCTTTATGAAATCTTAGCAAAAATGTACTTAAGAAGAAGCCAACTCTTAAGATTTTTAAAAAATCATGGTTGATGTTGCTTGTTTTCCAGTTAAGCCTTTTGGCACCATGCCATACATCCCAAACTACACACAAACTCCAATTTTCCATCACAACTTTATAATTTAATATTATTATGATAAACAACCTCTGAGCACTTCTCCTGTGCCAGAGGCAAGCATCAGGTAAGAGTGCCGACCAGCAAACGGAATGCACAGCAACACTGGGAGTGCACATGCATTTTAGTGAAAGCTGTTATCAAGGAGTTGGGGAAGGGGACAGGCTGCAGGGACAGCTTCCTCTCCAGATAGCATTTGTGGGTATCATTGCACTAGTCCCAAGGCTAAAGTACTGCAAAATGTAGTCTTTTTTTGTAGAGAATTTTCTGTCTTGCTTCCTTGATGCTAACAGTGAAATGTTCACTCAAGAAGAATCTTTGAAAGGGATAAAATCAGAGTGTAAAATTCATATTAAAAACTGAAGCAAGATTTTCCCCACATGCCTTAAACGGACAAGCCAAATAGAATTTTGAGGAGGCAAGTCAGAATGTCGACAAGGGAGGGTAAAAATCCAGTTATAGTAACAATGACATTAATTGAGACTGGGTTGGAAATAAGGTTCATAGCTTTGGTAGTTATTCTTTCTCACTAGCCATATATATATATTTTTTTCCATTTCATCTCCATGGTTTTTTTTTTTTAAACTTTATTTTGTACATTTAATAATTGAAAATATAAACAATTAAAAACTAAACAGTAAACACAGATGAATAAATATATACGTTTCTCTATTAAATGTAATGGATACATATACAATTTTTTTTTTTAAACAAAATGTTACACAATATATTTGGTTCATAGTAACACATTCATGCAGTATTTGTCCTTTTGTGTCTGGCTTGCTTCGCTCAACATAATATCCTCCAGTTTCATCCATGTTGTCATATGCATTATGACTTCATTTCTTCTTACAGCTGCAAAATATTCCATCGTGTGAATAGACTGACAGTTTGTTTATCCATTCGTCTGTTGATGGACACCTGGGTTGTTTCCAACTTTTGGCAATGGTGAATAATGTGGCTATGAACATCGGTGTGCAGGTGTCTGTTTGTGTCACTGCTCTCAGTTCTTCTGGGTATATACCCAGTAGTGGTATTGCAGGGTCACGTGGCAAGTCTATATTCAACTTCTTTAGGAACTGCCAAACAGTCCTCCATAGTGGTTGTACCATTCTGCATTCCCACCAACAGTGAAGAAGTGTTCCTATCTCTCCACATCCTCTCCAACACTTGTACTTCTCTGTCTTTTTCATAGTGGCCATTCTGATAGGTGTGAAATGATATCTCATTGTAGTTTTGATTTGCATTTCCCTAATCATGAGTGATGTTGAGCATTTCTTCATGTGTTTTTTTGCCATTTGTATTTCTTCTTTGGTGAAATGTCTATTCAAGTCTTTGGCCCATTTTTTAATTGGGTTGTTGTCTTTTTATTGTTGAGTTGTAACATCTCTTTATATATCCTGGATATTAAACCCTTATCAGATATGTGATTTCCAAATATTTTTTCCCATTGAGTTGGCTGCCTTTTCACCCTTTTGACAAAGTCCTGTGAGGTGCAAAAGTGTTTAATTTTGAGGAGGTCCCATTTATCTATTTTTTCTTTTGTTGCATGTGCTTTGGGTGTAAGGTCCAAGAAACCACCACCTACTACAAGGTCTTGAAGATATTTCCCTACATTTTCTTCTAGTAGTTTCATGGTCCTGGCTTTTATATTTAGATCTTTGATCCATTTTGAGTTGATTCTTGTATAGGGGGTGAGATAGGGGTCCTCTTTCATTCTTTTGGTTATAGATATCCAGTTCTCCCAACACCATTTGTTGAAGAGACTGTTTTTTCCCCATCAGCGTGGGCTTGGTAGGTTTGTCAAAAACCAGTTGACTGTATAGGTGAGGGTATATTTCTGGGTTCTCAATTCTATTCCACTGATGGATGTGTCTATCTTTATGCCAGTACCATGCTGTTTTGACCACTGTAGCTTTGTAATATGTTTCAAGGTCAAGCAGTGAAATTCCTCCCATGTCGTTCTTCTTTTTTAGAATGCTTTTGGCTATTCAGGTGCAGATTCCAGATGAATTTGGTAATTGCCTTCTCTAATTCTGTAAGGTAAGCTGTTGGGATTTTGATTGGTATTGCATTGAATCTATAAATCAGTTTGGACAAGATTGACATCTTCACAATATTTATTCTTCCGACCCATGAACCCGGAATGTCTTTCCATTTGTTTAGGTCTTTTTAAATTTCTTTTAGCATTGTTTTGTAGTTTTCTGCATATAGATCCTGTACTTCTTTGGTTAAATTAACTCCTAAATATTTGAGTCTTTTTGTTGCTATTGAAAATGGAATATTCCCCCTGATTTCCTCCTCAGGTTGTTCAGTACTAGTGTACAAAAACATTACTAATTTTTGCATGTTGATCTTGTATCCTGCCACTTTGCTGAACTCATTTATTAGTTCAAGTAGCTTTGTCGTGGATACTTCAGGATTTTCTAAGTACAGGATCATGTCATCCGCAAACAGTGAGAGTTTTACTTCCTGTTTTCCTATTTGGACGCCTTTAATTTTTTTTTTTTCTTGTCTAATTGCCCTAGCTAGAACTTCTAATACAATGTTGAATAACAATGGTGACAGTGGGCATCCTTGTCTTGTTCCTGATCTTAGAGGGAAAGCTTTTAACCTTTCCCCATTGAGTATGATGTTGACTGTGGGTTTTTCATATATGCCTTTTATCATATTGAGGAATTTTCCTTTTATTCCTATCTTTTGAAGTGTTTTTATCAAAAAAGGATGCTGGAGTTTGTCAAATGCCTTTTCTGCATCTATTGAGATGATTATATGGTTTTTTTCCTTCCATTTGTTAATGTTGTATATTACATTGATTGATTTTCTTATGTTGAACCAACCTTGCATACCAGGAATAAATCCCACTTGGTCGTGATGTATAAGTCTTTTGATATGCTGTTGGATTCGATTTGCAAGTATTTTGTTAAGAATTTTTGCATCTATGTTCATTAGAGAGATTGGACTGTAATTTTCTTTTCTTGTAGAATCTTTATCTGGCTTTGGTATTAGGGTGATGTTGGCTTCATAAAATGTGTTGGGTAATTTTCCCTCTTCAAATTTTTGGAAGAGTTTAAACAGGATTGGTGTTAATTCTTTTTGAAATGCTTGATAGAATTCACCTGTGAAGCCATCGTCTCCTGGACTCTTCTTTGCTGAGAGATTTTTGATGATGGATTCAATCTCCTTAAATGTGATTGGTTTGTTAAGTTCTTGTATTTCTTGTAGCGTCAGTGTAGGTTGGTTGTGCATTTCTAGAAATTTGTCCATTTCATCTGGGTTGTCTAGTTTGTTGGCATATAGTTTCTCATAATATCCTCTTATGATTCTTTTTATTTCTGTGGGGGCATTTGTAACTTCCCCCCTTTCATTTCTGATTGTATTTATTTGCATCTTCTCTCTTATTTTCTTTGTTAGTATAGCTAGGGGTTTGTCAATTTTATTGATCTTCTCAAAGAACCAGCTTTTTGATTTGTTGATTTTCTCTATTGTTTTTCTGTTCTCATTTTCATTTATTTCTGCTCTAATCTTTATTATTTCTTTCCTTCTGCTTGCTATGCTGTTCTTTTTCTAGTTTGCTGTTCTTTTTCCAGTTTCTCTAGTTGTTCATTTAAATCTTTGAGTTTAGCTCTTTCTTGTTTTTTAATATAGGCGTTTATAAATATATAAATTTCCCTCTCAAGACTGCCTTCGCTGTATCCCAAAAGTTTTGATACGTTGTGTTCTCCTTTTCATTTGTCTCAATGTATTTACTGATTTCACTTGCAATTTCTTCTTTGACCCACTGATTATTTAGGAGTGTGTTGTACAGTCTCCACACATTTATGAATTTACTTTTTTCTTGTCTATTATTGATTTCTAGTTTCATTCCATTATGATCTGAGAAGGTGCTTTGTATAATTTCAATCTTTTCATATTTATTGAAAGCTGCATTGTGACCTAACTTGTGGTCTATCCTAGAGAAAGATCCATGGGTACTTGAGAAGAATGTATAACCTGCTGAGTTTGGGTGCAGTGTATATGTCTGTTAGATCTAACTTTTTATCATATTGTTCAAGTTCTCTGTTTCCTTATTGATCTTCTGTCTAGTTGTTCTATCTAATGATGTGAGTGGGGTGTTGAAGTCTCCAACGATTATTGTAGAAATGTCTATTTCTCCCTTCAGTTTTGCCAGAGTTTGTCTCATATATTCTGGGGCACCCTGGTTAGGTGCGTAGATATTTATGACTGTTATATCTTCCTGGTGGATTGTCCCGTTTATTAATATATGATGGCCTTCTGTATCTCTTATAATTTTTTTGCATTTAAAGTCTGTTTCATCTGATATTAGTATAGCTACCCCTGCTCTTTTCTGGTTACTATTCGTGTGGAGTATCTTTTTCCAACTTTTCACTTTCAGCCAATTTGTATCCCTGGGTCTAAGGTGAGGGTTTTTTTTTTTTTTTGTTTGTTTGTTTATTTATTTATTTATTTATTTATTTATTCATTTATCCCGCCCTTGCTGCTTGTGCTCACTGGGTCAGCTAACCACGCCGTGCGGGCAGGCTTGCCTTCACCAGGAGGCCCCGGGAACCAAACCCGGGGCCTCCCATATGGTAAACGGGAGCCCTACTGATTGAGCCACAGCCGCTTCCCAAAGGTGAGTTTTTGTAAGCAGCATATGGATGGCTCATGTTTTTTTATCCACTCTATCAGCCTGTATCTTTTGATTGGGGAGCTTAATCCATTCACATTCAATGATATTACTGAAAATGCACTACTTACTTCCTCCATTTTATTCTTTGGTTTTCATATGTCATCTTGTTTTTGTCTGTCTTTTTACTCTTTTGGTTATCCTTTCTGCTATTCTTTCTTCTGTACTCTCCTCCAAGCCTCTCTCTCCTGTCTTTTTCTTTCAGGTTCTAAGGCTTCCTTTAATATTTCCTGCAAAGGTGGATTCTTTTTTGTAAACTCTCTTAGTTTCTGTTTGTTTGTGAATACTTTATATTCACCTTCATATTTGAAGGACAGTTTTGCTGGATAAAGAATTCTCGGCTGGCATTTTTTCTCTTTCAGTTTCCTAATTGTATCATACCACTGTCTTCTCGCCTCCATGGTTTCTGAAGAGAAATCTGCACTAAGTCTTACTGGACATCCCTTGTATGTGATCGTTTGCTTCTCTCTTACTGCTCTGAGAATTTTCTCTTTATCTTTGACATTTGACATTCTGAGTACTATGTGTCTTGGCATAGGTCTGTTTGGATTTAATTTATTCTCATTGTGGTGCGGTGTGCTTCTTGGAGATGTAAGTTCATTTCTTTCGTGGGAGTTGGGAAATTTTCAGCTATTATTTCCTCAAATACTCTTTCTGCCCCTTTTCCCTTTTCTTCCCCTTCTGGAACTCCCATGACAAGTATGTCATTGCGTTTTGTGTTGTCATTCAACTCTCTGAGCCCCTGCTCAATTTTTTCCATTCTTTTCTCTCTCTGTTCTTTTTCTCTCTTCAATTTTAGCTGCTCTGTCTTCAGTATCACTTATTCTTTCTTCTATCATTTCGAGTCTGCTGTTGTATGCCTCAAATGTGTGTGTGTGTGTTTTTTTTAAGATTTTATTTATGTATTCATTTATCGCCCCCTTGCTGCTTGTGCTCGCTGGGTCAGCCAACCACGCCGTGCGGGCGGGCTTGCCTTCCCCAGGAGGCCCCGGGAACCGAACCTGGGGCCTCCCATATGGTAAACGGGAGCCCTACTGATTGAGCCACAGCCGCTTCCCTCAAATGTGTTTTTGACCTCACCTATTGTGTCTTTCATTTCCATGTACTCTATTACTTTTCTGTTCAGGATTTCAGATTCTTCTTTGCGTTCCCTCAATGTCTTCTTGATGTCATTTATCTCTTTAACTATATTGTCTTTCATCTCATTAATTTGATTTTGGAAATTTGTGCTTATCTCCCTGATTAGTTCTCTTAAATTCAGCATCTCTTCTTGGACTTTGATGTATTCCTTTTCTTGGACCATGTCTTCTATTTTCTTAGTATGGCTTATAATTTTTTGCTGGTGCTTAGGCATGTGGTTAGGATGTAGTTTACTCAGATGCTCAATCTCTTTCTCTTTTATAGGGATTTACTGGCAGGAGGCTGTGAGTTACCATAGCTCTTTGATTTTTGGCTCAACCTTGATTGTTAGGATTGTCTTGCTGGTTGCTCAAAACTGGGCACTGGACCCAGTAATTGGTTGTAGAGTCACTTCCTACAGCCTTGGGCAGGGAGACTATAGAGGCCAGGAAAAGCCTCTCTTACTTATTTTTAATTGTCTTATGTGCACTTACTTGGTCTGCCAGGAGATGGCGCTCTTTGCCAGCTCTCAATTCAATGCCTGGTCGGAGTGTATTTGTTGCAACACAGACCAGATCGATGTGATAGAGCTTCCTGTCTGGGGGCTAAGAGCCTCGTAATTCAAACTTTCTGAGACAGTTCTCCAGTCTTCTCTGGCAGCCCCCTCCCTTTTCCCAGCTAGGAAATATTTCCACTCCCCTCTGAGTCCTCAACAATCAGTCCCTGTTAGTAGAGGAGGAGATTGGGAGGTTTGTATATCTTTAGCCCCTTGCAGGCTCCAAGGCAAACAATGGCGCAGCCTCACCCGGCCTGGAAGAGCTCTGGGGACAGGGCAGACCAAACCTGCGAGTCCAAAGCAGGGTCAGCCCCAGGCTCTCTCTCCCCTCTCCTGTGGAGTCCTTAACAATTAGTCCAGGCTAGAAGAGAGGGAGGTTGCGAGGGTCGGATTTCTCCAGTCCTTCCTAGGCTCCCAGGGCAAACCGCCATGTGGAAGGGTCCGTGGGGCTCCGCAGCCCAAATTTGCAGGTCAGAACCTGAGTCAGCCTTAGGCTATGTCCCTCTCTCTCCCCTTTCCAGGAGTGGTATATCCCTGGAGCCCCCTTTGTCTGTAGTCGCAGGCCCAGAGGCCCGAGAATTCTAAAGAGTGTGGGGGAGAGTGCCGGCAGCAGCAACTGTTGCTGGTTCCAACTCACGGTTCTGTCATTGCAATTTCCCTCTTTTGTCGCTCTCTCCTCTGGGTGGTGTGCGGCCTTCACCTGCTGTCCTAAACCCTAGAAGATCTTTTTCGGGGCTGTTTCAGCTTGTCCTCTAGCTACTTTTCTGGAGAAGAGATTCCCGTGTCTTACTAGTCTCCCATATTCCCGGAAGTCCTCAAGACTTTTAAAAAATGGTCCTGAATATGTTCAAAGAGCCCAGCAGAGCATGTCCGCTGGCCCGCAGTGCACCGACTCACGCGACGGTCTCCCTCGCTCGCTGGCTCTCAGGCTGGTGTCCTTGCGCCGCCATGCCGGATCACTAGCCATCTTATTAAGATGATAAATGAACTCATTTTAATGATATATTCACAATATAGAACATATGATAAGGTATACTCTTATAGTATGTTTGATTATATATATGTAATCACTGATATATATACATATATATATATACACACACATACAAATATCACTGATTTCTCATTTTAACCAGTGACCCATAGATATAGTAAATGGCAGACTTTAAAGAATTATTTAGGCCTTTAACTGGTACTTTATTTCTCCTTATACGTGGGTTAATGGAAATAATTCACGAGAGGACGAACAGGTGTTGGAAGGGAACCAAGAGAAAGGAAATTTATAAATTAATAAGGTGGGCTGGTGGTGGCAATATAGGGTAAAAATGCCCTAAGAATAGAGACTTCAACAGCCAAAATGCTTTGCTAACCATAGAGGAAACCAGATATTTACAAAGAGAAAAGACTCAAGTCAAAGTAGAACTTTATTTGCACAAGCAGTGTAAAAGGTTAAAGAGTAAATTACATTCTTTTTCAGTATAAACTGAAAAAGTGTCCAAATTGAGAACTCTTCAAGCTAGACTGTCTATCCTGAATACAGAGGCTTCTACATTGCAGTCAGGACTGACCCCAGTCATTGGCACCTAAGCAGGTATAGAGAAAACTCACTACATGTACTTCTAAGAGGTTTTTCTCAGAATATGACATATAATTTATTTATACGCGTGAACAATAAAAGTAATGACTCCAATTTACCAAAGTGTGGGTACCAAATATTGTCCCCAATAAATTAGGTCCTAACCTGCTATTTCTAATATTGGGAAACTAGGACCAAATGCTTGGTATGTTACCCAGAAGCCTCTGCAAAATAAAAATGGCACCATTAGGTTAAGGCAGGGCTTCTCAACCTTGGTGCTCTTGAGACTAATCTGGGCTGGATTAATCTTTGTTTTGGGGCTGTCCTGTGCATTGTAGGATGTTTAGCAATATCCCTGGTCTCTACCCACTAGATGCCAGTAACACCTCCCCATCTCAAGGGATGGCAACCAAAAATGTTTCCAGTTATTGCCAAGTGTCCCCTGGAGGGCAAATTCACCCCTGATTGAGAACGACTGAGTTAAAATTTATTTTTGTGCATTAGACAAAAATCTTTTCTCTCTCCCTGAATCTTAGTTATAACGTAATTTAAAAGAGAATAAAATCATTGTGTTGCCTCTTAATTATACGAAAATATTGTACTAGTTATTATTAACACCTCTAAACTGTTTTTTATATAGACACATCTATTTCATTACAATTTAAACTATGAAGGATCACATTTATTCAAAATTCTACAACTTTTGTTCTAGAAAATTATTGAGTAGAGCCATTTAATTAAGATGCTAGTTTAAAAAGAACAATGATTTTATCTTATGAGAGAATCCTATGTTCATCTATGAAAGGTTTTATATGATTTCTTTTAATGTGTCAGATACAGGTACGTGTCCCCAACCCAATAAAAATGGAGAGCGTAAGAACATATCTTAAATGGTAGGTCCCACAGTTTACTGTAGTAGATTTAAGTGCTATAGGTTTACTAAATTCCCATTTGTGATGATAAAACAGAATCATCAGGTCAAAACTTAAAAGCTACATCCAGTCCTCACTAGCTCTTGCTTTATTGCAGGTAAATGGAGCATACATATCCCCCCATGCTTTTACGACACCAATGAACTTTAAAAGGTATCCTGCATGAAACAAAAGAACAACATGTTTTCTTTATGTGTGATCTCATATATCTTATTTACCATCTAGAGCAGTAGATCAATAGTTATGTGCTGAGAAACTGCTTTTCAATTGTGTTGTGGAGTATTAAAAAAACAGGGAGAAATCAATTTCCTTTTCCTGTCTCAGGAGCCTTGGTGCCCTTTGGTGGTGTTCATGGCAACAGTAATCTGAACTTCTTATCTATGTTCAAACTCTGAACATTTGGAAGTAAACAGTAACATATTCAGAATGCTTGAAACTGCTTTATTTGTCCTCGTGACCACTGCTACTGGAAGGTAACTAAGTCCCCTAATGTGAAATTGCTGAAGTGAGTGTGGGGTGGAGCACGCTACACAGATGTTGAGTCCTCTGGAGGGTTAATACTTAAATCATCCATCCAAACAAAGAGTAAGTTTGTGTAAGATTTTGTGCAAGATTTTGAAAAGTGGAAGAAAGTAAAGACAATATGTCGAGAGGCAAGAACACCAGGTCTAGTTCTGTTTTCTACTTATTTTATTGAGCTACCTATCAAGGTCTTTAGTAATTAAATAGTTTTTAGCATTTTCTCTGTGACACACAACTTGTGGAGTCTTCATATTTGAAGTCAAGTTATTGACTGTCTCATTTTATCGTTATACTTTTTGTCTTTCTCTTCACCTGACAAGACCCATAAAAGGCGATGTTTTGTCTTGTTCCTTTTTTGACTGTTGTTTCTTTTGCTGTTGTCAAACAAATTTAAACATATCAGCACATAGGCAGAAATTTGCTTAATGCTCTTATAAAAATAGTATTATCTTTAGAAAGTTTCTAATTCATGGCCCTTTAGTATTATGATAGATTTGCTTTCAAACAACATGGAATAGTTACAGGTTGTGCTTTTATTTTGCAAAAGGAAGGGTATTCTTATAGTGCAGTATTCATTCATAATTTTAAAAATAATGAATATTGTTATATGTTTATTCAAAGATTATTAATAAAATACCTTTGGAGATGAATGAGTAAGTAGAGTTGATTTTCTCTGATAAATTCTAGGCTTAAGATTTATTAATGTATTTGAGAGTAATGAAAATAATATTAAAATATGATATATGCATATGCATTTATACTTAAATCTTGAAAGAACTTATAATTTTAGAAAAATGCTTTTCTAAATAATTCCTAGTACATAGAAAATACTAAAATTATAATTGAGGATTATTTAGAAAATAAGAATGATGAAATCCCTATACTTCTACACTTCTTCTTGTGGCCAGAACAGTACTCAGAGGAAAATTTAGAGCCATAGTTATAGTCATTATTAACTGAGAAAGACTCAAAAGAAATGAGCTCACTAGCCAACTCAAGGGTTATAAAAAGAACAACAAAACAAGTCTAATGTCAACTGGAGGAAGGACTTAATAAATATAGATAAGATTGATGAATCAGAAAACACAGAGAATAAAATTGAGAATTAAATCCAAGAGCTTGTTGATACAACAACAGCAATAAATAAATAAATAAACAAACCTCTGGCAAGTCTATTGGAACATGAGGAAAAAAATTATATATTCACTAGAAAATATACAAGAAACAGCAAGAAATATAGATATTTTATGAGAAATATTCTACAAAGTTCATGACATTACTGAAAAATCTTGATGAAATGAATGATTTTCCTGGAAATTGTAAATGGCCAAAATGGACTCAGAAAGAAATATGAAATTAATGACACTGGAAGAAATGGAAAATTGTCAAAGAACACTTCACCTCAAGTATGCTTGGTTCAGATTTTTCACTTATGAATTCTCCATTTCTTATGCATTCAAAATATTTCTAAACATAGAAAATATTACAACTCTTTCTATGGCATTTTCAAGGTGGTAATATAATGGCCAAAAAAGAAAATCTCTAAGTATCAGCATCTGAAAAGGAGCTTACATGCTATTATTCTTATGAAAATAGATTTTAAAATGCTGGGGAAAAATACTAGCAACTTAAGTCCAGGAATATGTTAAAAATAATCAAATAGAGTTTATATAAGGGTTGGATCAATGTGAAGAAATATATTCATATAATGCACCACTTGGTAAAAACCCTATGATCATATTAATAGATATGGAAAAGGCAGTTGATAAAATTCAGCATGAACTCTTCATAAAAAGAATTTTTAATAAACTGGAAATAAAAGGATACTTTTATCACATGACACAGCATATTCAACAGGAACTCACCAGATTCCATGAAATAGAAACATTCCCATGTGGTAAGGAAGAGGACAAGGGTCCATGTTATTCCCACCATTATTTTACCTTGCTGTGATAATGCTGCTGCACAATAAGGCAAAACAGCAACGACAACATCAACAACTAGGTATTACTGCTGAAAAGTAGGAGAGAAATTGAAAACTGTAGAGACATGAAATATATGATTGCTTTCTAGGAAAATGTGAAAATAATCATATCAAATTGAAAGGGGAGGTAACAAATGGCTGCCTGTGCACACACAAATTCGTGCACACAAACTTGAGAACAATGAACACTTCAATAAATAAAAAGGTCAAAGGACCAAATAAGCAATTTCCCGAAAAAAGGAATACAAATGGCTAATCAACACATAAAACTATTCAGCTTTTCTATGAATCAAAGAATTGCAAATCTAAGCAATAATCAGATACTGCTGTATCATTTATTTTGCCTTTTGAAAACCAACAATATCTGGTCCAGGATATGGAAAAATGGACACTCATTTGCTACTAACAAATATATAAATTGGCATAAACCTTTAGAAAGGAAATTAACAGTTACTGAAACCTTACCTTTTTTGCATACCTTTTGACCACAAAATTTAAATTCTAAGAATTTATCCTAAAGATGTTATCAGAAGTTAATGAAAAGGATTAGTTTCAAGAATGTTTATTTCAGCATTATTTATTACTATTATAAATAAAAGAAAAAGAGGAAATAAGAAATGAGGTTTAAAAGAGTAGGACACATCCATAAAATGAATCTAATATTAGACAATTATTAAGAATGATGTTACCAAGGAATGTTTAGTGGTGTGGAAATATATTTGCAATACAATGTCAAGTTCAAAAGAGAAGGTGACAAATCTTTATAATAGTATGATCCCAGTTTTGTTGTTAAGAAGGAAAGTATCTATATTCTCAGGCACATGCACAAAAGAAGATGGGTGCCTAAGGAAGGTGTGTCCCAAATATTTAAAAATAGTAGCAGTGGTTATCACTGCTGGAGCTATTATGGATGATTTCTACTTTTTTCGCTTCATTCTATTTTCTGTAAGGAACAATTTTGCTCCTTTCTTGGTTGTTTTTTTAATGAGAAAACAAACACTGAGAAATTATAATTCAAAAGAGAAGAGATTTTCTTAAATGCGTGGCTGACAGCATTTAACTGTCTTCAGTTGTAGACAAATAGACGACTTAGTAAAAGCAAAAGAGAGAAACTTGCCGTTTTTTGAAGTGTAAGGCTAAAGGAAAGCTGAATCTGATTTCTGCCTCCCTAACATGGATTGTTCCTTGATCTGCTCTGTGACAATCTCCATCTCCACGCATATGGACTTTTCCTTCCCATGACGACTTCATTAGTCCAACATTTCCCAGGGTCACTTCGGTTAGTCTGACATTTTTGGGGGGAGTTAATGATTTGAGCTCCTCCTCCTAGGAAATTTCCATTTCACCTACCAATGAAATTGCTGGGCTGACTTTGGGCTGCCTCTCCCTCCAGTGTGACTTTTCCTGACTCTGCTCTTGCACCCAAGGTGAAGGAGGTGAGCAAAGTCTACTCAGGTGCGGTCAGCAACAGGAATGGGTCATCTATAACAGAACACTCCCCTGCCTAAGGGGACACGAGAGGACTCTGGATGGGTTGCTGAGTGTCATTCTTGATATTTTTCTCACTGTTGCTTTAAAAATTCAGATTTTTCTCTTTTCACATCATGGTCACACCGTCTCATTTTCCCATTTATGATTTTCATGCAACAAGGTGGAATTTGGGAACTGAATTATTGAAGAGGCTGTATCATAGAGAGGAAAGCTCTGACATGGAACCGCCGTGGGACTTCTATTGGCATCTGTGGAAGGGCCACGGTGGGAAAGATTCCTTTACTTTCCTTACTGCAATCGTCAGAGCCTCTCTGGGGTTTTGTCGCAGTTTCTGCTTTGGTTGATGATGGGCTGCGATGCAGTGCTACTAAACGTGGTGGAGATACAGGGACACCCATCCTACTGTGTCCCATTGCCGCCAGTGACTCAAACACTGGAACCTCAGTTCCCTCGTATGGAAGATCATTATAACAATAGCAACTTTTCAGTGTTGTTTTGAAGATTAGAGAAATAATGCAGAAAACATGGTTCATCTTAATTAAGATCTATAGCTGCACTGCCAATGTAGCTGCTAGGTGCATGTGGCTACATAAATTAAGTTAAATTAAATTATTTAAATATTTGGTTTTCAGCCATATGTCAAGTACCCTATAGCCTCCTGTGTCTAGTGGCTATCATATTGGACAGTGCAGGTGTAGAACAGTTCCATCAGTGCAGAATGTTCCATTGGGCCACGCTGCTCTATCATTACTCTCATTTTACACAACTTCCAGACATTAGGACTGAACAAAACCATTCCCTTTGTTTGAGGTGGAAAACTCTTGGGATGTTTACCTGCAGAGGTGAGAGTCAGGTGAGGCCATTCTTAGAAGCACATTCTTAGTCCTCTGGAGACAGAAGGGAATGATGTTTGTTTCCTAAATTAAGATAGCCTATCTTTGAGCCAGATATTTTAGCTCTTAAAGGATGTAAAGTTCATTCCAACTTAAAGTTCATTCAAGTTTTCCAAGGAAAACGTCCAGAGAGAACTCAATCCTTTCCACCATGCAATTTAACCAGGCAACAACAGAAGGGGTGGGGGCGGGATGGGGGTAGGATTCTGACTTTGAGTCAGCAGAGGAAACATTCTTTTAAGGAAGAATTTGCAAAGGACGCCTAATCTGTTTTCCAAATAGATTTTTGTAAATAACTGACTGGAGATGGACTGTTTCTATCAAAGCATTAACCCAAATGATGGGGGTTAATAATTAAACCTTTTAGGTGGTGGCTCCCTTGTTTCTCTGATATTCTAATCCAGGTCACAGAATGGCTAAGGCAGCTTTGAGTGGAGGGTGCATTTCCCCCCCCCGTTTGACTTGTGTTTTCCACTCTGAAAGAATGTTGTGGCCTCTCTTTTTCCTGGTGACTGCTGTTCATGCTGAGCTTTGTCAACCAGGTATGTTGCCTTGAAACGTAAAAATACATTAATAGTTTTCTGAATGATTGACTTGTCTTTGAAAGAACTCTTTATTTGTCTAAATCTGCAGACGTGTTGAGGCTTGAAAGGTGAGCCTATACCCTGTTTTATGAATTGGGAAAGAACATTTTAAAACCATGTAACGTGATTGGTGTCAAACATTCAGGAGTATTGGGGAGCAGTTTAATTGTGGTGGTGTGTGCTTTTGATTTTAGTTGCATTAAATATTAGGATTTATAAGGCTCCGTTTGAAACATTTTTGCAGTGTGTAGTGCTCTTTCTCTTTTCTTTCTGGCAGATGGAGAAAATGCTTTTAAAGTGAGACTTAGTATCAGAACAGCTCTGGGAGATAAAGCAGTAAGTGGAGTACCTGCGTGCTTATTTTAAATTTTGTTTTCTAATAATACTGTGCTGTCTTTATCCATGAGCATAAGCTTGAACAAATGACCCCCTAAAGATCTCAAATCTGACATTTTCTTAAAGTTAAAATAGATTATAGTACAATAGGAGTTTTTGCTAAAATGGTTTTGCTTAAAGTATTTCGAGTGTATGCTGGGAAAGGTGTGAAGTTTGGTATTGCAGAAAAGAATTTAGCAAATTGGAACGTCTCCACCCTGCATGGTGGAGGCAAAGGGACCTGACTCGGGCACTGAGCTCTGGGTTGGGCTGCGCCCCTCATTGTTGTGGTCACTTGACCTTTGTGAGCCTCTGTTTTCTAATCACTGAAACGAGGGGATGGTTCTACCCACCAAAGATCCTTCACAGCACAGAAGTTCTTCAATTCCAACATGAAGTTTCTTTATCCATGATAAAGTAACAAAATGGAACATATGCTTATGAAACAGAAGAATAAAAAATACTCAAAGAGCCCATGTGGATATAGGAATAACAAAGACAGCCGAATTAATAAAACGGTTTTGTCCAATTCCAGCTCAAGTTTCCCAGCATGGTCTGTGAATTTCTTTCCCCAGGAGAAGCTGAAATTAAGATGCCTCAGGCAAGAAAGAATAACGTATTTCTAAAGAAACTTAAAGGTTTTCTGTCTTCAGACCAATCCACCAAAGGCTTATTTTATTATTCACTCAATAAGTAATAATTGTTAAAACAGCCAATGTTTATTGAGAACTTAGTTTACTTCTTAGCTGGTATCCTTCTTAGCACTTTACCCCTATCAGTTCATTTAGCTCTCTAAACAACTCTGTGAGGGTTTTCAGGTATTTCCATTCCCATTGGACAGATAAGGAAATTGAGGCACAAAGAAATTAAATGACTCATTCAAGATCACAGGTCAGCAAGTGGCAGAGATAGACTTGAACCCAGGCAGTCTGACTGTTTCTACCAGTGTGTAGGGTTGCCCATCCCAGGAGCCTCTGAGGGCAGGTACCATGCTGGATATGGGCAATTCAATGGCAGTCAAAACCAAGCTTGTTCTCCTCTCACAGAACTTCTAGCCTAGTGTGAGAGGTGGTTGTCAATTAAGTATCACGAAGCTAAGTGCAATTATGCAAGCTTGTCAAGTATGACATCAAGGAGAAGTACCTTGGGGCTTTGGACTTGTTGGGGTGGGGGTGGGGGTCTTAGGACATAATACTTGCTGTGAGGTCTAAAGCATCAGTAGAAGTGAACCAGAGGATAAAAGAAGGAGGGACAGAGGGAACAGCACGTGCAAAGGCTTATCACAGGAGGAACTTGATGAGAGTGAGGGACAGAAGGAAGGCTGAGGTGTCTGGTACCAGGCAGTGAGAAAGAGCATGCCTCTTGATGAGCTTAGAGAGAAAGGAGGGGCCAGGCCAAGAAATATGTGGGCCATGTTAGGGAGTTTTGGTATTATCTTTAAAGCAATCGGGAGTCCTAATGGAAGAGATGTCATGATAGTATTAGGGTTTGAAATCTTTGGCTACAGTGTAGAAGGCAGATTAGAGGGGCCTAGAGTAGAAGGGCAGAAGCAGTTAGGAGGCTATCGGAGTAGTGTTGGTGAGATGATGGTCATTTGGAGAACAGTGATGTTGGCGAAGAGGGAGTAGTGAAGGGATTCAAGAACCTTTGGGATGGTCTGGTAAGTGTATTAGTCAGTCAAACGGGTGCTGATGCAAAGTACCAGAAATCTGTTGGCTTTTATAAAGGGTATTTTTTTGGGGTAGAAGCTTACAGTTACAAGGCCCTAAGAGTCCAACTCAAGGTACCATAAGAGGTACTTTCTTACCAAATGTCTGTTGTCACTTTTTTTTTTTTAACTTTATTTTGTACATTTAATAATTGAAAACATAAGCAATTAAAAACTAAAAAGTAAACATAGATGAATAAATATATATATTTCTCAATTAAATGTAATGGATACATGTAAATTTTTTTGTTGTTGTTTTGTTTTTTGTTTGTTTTTTTGTGTGTGTGAATCAAACAATATATTACACAATATATTTGGTTCATAGTAATGCATTACCACTACTGGGTATATACCCGGAAGAACTGAGAGCAGTGACACGAACAGACATCTGCACACCGATGTTCATAGCCACATTATTCATCATTGCCAAAAGTTGGAAACAACCCAGGTGTCCATCAACAGATGAATGGATAAACAAACTGTGGTCTATTCACATGATGGAATATTATGCAGCTGTAAGAAGAAATGAAGTCATAAAGCATATGGCAACATGGATGAATCTGGAGGACATTATGTTGAGTGAAGCTAGCCAGACACAAAAGGACAAATACTGTATGAATGTTGTCACATATTGAAGCAAGATGGTGGGCGATGACTACCAGGGTTTAGCCTTCCTCTTCCCTCTTAAGGCTCTCTGGGTTCAGCTTATTCCGATCTCAGCTGTAGGCTGGCATAAGGCTCATCTCTCTTCCTGGGGCTAGTTTCTTTCCGGGCTCAGCTGCTCTGGTCTCTTCACAAGGTCAGCTATAGACTATCATGCAAATGGCTCAACTTTCTCCAGGGCTCCGGCGTCAAAACCAAATTCTCTCCTCTGCCATGTCTTTTTCTGTGTATCTACTTCTGTGTAAGAGTCTGTTTTATCAGCTTCCCAAGGGGGCAGGGACTCAACCCTGCATACCCTAATGATGTGGTCAAATCAAAGCCCTAATCTTGACGTAATTTAATCAAAGGCATCTCTGCTGAATACAATACAATCAAAGGGTATCATACCCAGAGAAACAGATCAGTTTACAAACATAATATCTCTTTTTGGAATTCATAAATATTATCAAACTGCCACAATAAGGAAGGGAGAGAGAGAGGTATCAAAGATGAAGCCCTTGTTTCTACTTACTCATCTGGATGGATAATGACCCATTACTGAGACAGCGAATCCAGTGCAGACAAGAAAATCATGGCTTCAGTTTGGGACATGCTGAGTTTAAAGCATCATTGACAAATAGGCAGATGACAGAATTGGCTTGAGAATGCACAAGATGGAGGGGGAGGTTTCAGGTATCTTTTGGATCCTGAGAAGAGCAGAGGAGAAATGTTGCTTATAGAGGTGGAGGGAATAGCTGTTGAGAGAAGGAGAAACGAGTCTAGCACTTTAGGAGAGGAAGTGGGTAGGGTGGATGTCTATGGAGGAAGTTTTGTATCTTGGTGTCAGGAGGATGGGGGAGCATATCTTGCAGATATGACTTCAGACGTATCTGCAAGAGCATCCAGTGAGAGTGAGGTGTGAGGAAAGAGGCTGATATTTGAGGGGGCTGAAGGAGGTTTGAGATAGTCATTGTGAAGCTTGGGAAGGAGAATAGATGGAGAAACCAAAGGGAATTTCCAGGCAATTTGGTGGTAGGTCATCATGAATTTGTAGTTCAGCCAGTGTGCCCTATTTTGTGATTTTCTCCAGTTATACTTGATTACTCACCTAAAACATGAAGTCACCATGGTTTGAGTGTTCTTGGGTGTGTATAAAAAGCAAGGAGAACTGGGGCATTTAGGGTCTTGACACAAGCATTATTGAAATGAGGAACCAAGGCATCTGAACTGATGGATAAATAGATGTAAGTGATATGCACCACTTGATCTGTGAAGCCACATGTGGGATATAAAGATGTGTCCAATTCCATTTCACACATTGATTGATCACCTATTATGTGTCACATGTATGCACAGCAGGTGGCTAACCTGCTGTGAATATTCTTGTACATGTACTTTACATGTGCTTTCTTTTTCTTGGGTAGATATCCATGAGTAAGAGTGTGGGTCAGAGAGTAGGCATTTGTTTTTGCTTTACTATTTCTTTCCTTATCCTTTCTTAAGTGGTGTATTTTCTCATTACTACCTGTGTTCAATTCCTTTTATGCAGGGAGCCTCTCTCTTTGAACTATTTTGAATGCCCTAGTAGAAATATGCTAGGCCCAAGGTGCAAGCTTTCAACTCTTTAACCCTTACCCAAGATAAGCTGGCTCCATGGGCAGGATATCCAATCTAGAATTGCATCAATCTTTTTCTGATCTAAATAGCTCCGGGCTTTGTTCTGTAACCAACCTTGACTCCTGCCCATCACCAGCCAGCTCATGCTCTTGGTTTTAAGAGGAACCAATGAAAGGACTGGGGAAGGTCATGTCAAATTCATCTCCAAGATCTGAACAGCAACTTAAATTCATGCTTTGATGAGAGCTGGCTAGCATCTTCACTTTCATCTGCTGCACAGAGCTTATCATTGCCATCTACACGTGAGCATGCTTATCCCCCATCTCCACATTGAGGTAACAGGGCTTCCCTGTCTGAGTAGAGTTTGTGTGCAATTTTTAACTGGACCATTTGCTTCCTTAGTTTTGTTCTCACTTATTACATAGATTCCAATTGGACT
>JAKSZT010049869.1:0-16270 GCA_026826555.1 Tolypeutes matacus | reverse complement strand
GAAATACAAGAACTTAACAAACCAATCACAATTAAGGAGATTGAATCTGTCATCAAAAATCTCCCAGCAAAGAAAAGTCCAGGACCAGATGGCTTCACAGGTGAGTTCTACCTAGCATTTCTAAAAGAATTAACACCAATCCTGTTTAAACCCTTCCAAAAAATCGAAGAGGAGGGAAAATTACCCAACACATTTTATGAAGCCAACATCACCCTAATACCAAAGCCAGATAAAGATTCCACAAGAAAAGAAAATTACAGACCAATCTCTCTCATGAACATAGATGCAAAAATTCTCAACAAAATACTTGCAAATCGAATCCAGCAGCATATCAAAACACTTATACATCACGACCAAGTGGGATTTATTCCTGGTATGCAAGGCTGGTTCAACATAAGAAAATCAAGCAATGTAATACACCACATTAACAAATTGAAGGAAAAAAACCACATGATCATCTCAATAGATGCAGAAAAGGCATTCGACAAAATCCAGCATCCTTTTTTGATAAAAATACTTCAAAAGATAGGAATAAAAGGAAAATTCCTCAATATGATAAAAGGCATATATGAAAAACCCACAGTCAACATCATACTCAATGGGGAAAGGTTGAAAGCTTTCCCCCTAAGATCAGGAACAAGACAAGGATGCCCACTGTCACCATTGTTAGTCAACATTGTACTAGAAGTTCTAGCTAGGGCAATTAGACAAGACAAAAAAATTAAAGGCCTCCAAATAGGAAAAGAGGAAGTAAAACTCTCACTGTTTGCGGATGACATGATCCTGTATTTAGAAAATCCTGAAGTATCCACAACAAAGCTACTTGAACTAATAAATGAGTTCAGCAAAGTGGCAGGATATAAGATCAACACGCAAAAATCAGTAATGTTTTTGTACACTAGTACTGAACAATCTGAGGAGGAAATCAGGAGGAAAATTCCATTTTCAATAGCAACAAAAAGACTCAAATACCTAGGAGTTAATTTAACCAAGGAAGTACAGGACCTATATGCAGAAAACTACAAAACAATGCTAAAAGAAATTTAAAAAGACCTAAACAAATGGAAAGACATTCCGTGTTCATGGATTGGAAGAATAAATATCGTGGAGATGTCAATCTTGCCCAAACTGATTTATAGATTCAATGCAATACCAATCAAAATCCCAACAGCTTACTTTACAGAATTAGAGAAGGCAATTACCAAATTCATCTGGAAGGGTAAGTGCACCCGAATAGCCAAAAGTATTCTAAAAAGAAGAGCAATGTGGGAGGAATTTCGCTGCCTGACCTTGAAACATATTACAAAGCTACAGTGGTCAAAACAGCATGGTACTGGCATAAAGATAGACATATCGATCAATGGAATAGAATTGAGAATCCAGAAATAAACCCTCACCTATACAGTCAACTGGTTTTTGACAAACCGACCAAGCCCACGCTGATGGGGAAAAACAGTCTCTTCAACAAATGGTGTTGGGAGAACTGGATATCTATAACCAAAAGAATGAAAGAGGATCCCTATCTCATCCCCTATACAAGGATCAACTCAAAATGGATCAAAGATCTAAATATAAAAGCCAGGACCATAAAACTACTAGAAGAATATGTAGGGAAATATCTTCAAGACCTTGTAGTAGGTGGTGGTTTCTTGGACCTCACACCCAAAGCACGTGCAACAAAAGAAAAAGTAGATAAATGGGACCTCCTCAAAATTAAACACTTTTGCACCTCACAGGAATTTGTCAGAAGGGTGAAAAGGCAGCCAACTGAATGGGAAAAAATATTTGGAAATCACATATCTGATAAGGGTTTAATATCCAGGATATATAAAGAGATGTTACAACTCAACAATAAAAAGACAAATGACCCAACTAAAAAATGGGCCAAAGACTTGAATAGACATTTCTCCGAAGAAGAAATACAAATGGCAAAAAAACACATGAAGAAATGCTCAACATCACTCATGATTAGGGAAATGCAAATCAAAACTACAATAAGATATCATTTCACACCTATCAGAATGGCCACTATTAAAAAGACAGAGAACTACAAGTGTTGGAGAGGATGTAGAGAGATAGGAACACTTCTTCACTGTTGGTGGGAATGCAGGATGGTACAACCACTATGGAGGACTGTTTGGCAGTTCCTAAAGAAGTTGAATATAGACTTGCCATGTGACCCTGCAATACCAATACTGGGTATATACCCAGAAGAACTGAGAGCTGTGACACAAACAGACATCTGCACACCGATGTTCATAGCCACATTATTCACGATTGCCAAAAGTTGGAAACAACCCAGGTGTCCATCAACAGATGAATGGATAAACAAACTGTGGTCTATTCACACGATGGAATATTATGCAGCTGTAAGAGGAGGTGGAGTCATGAAGCATATGGCAACATGGATGAACCTGGAGGACATTATGTTGAGTGAAGCAAGCCAGACACAAAAGGACAAATACTGTATGAATGCATTACTATTAACCAAATATATTGTGTAAAATATTGTTTGATTCACAAAAAAAAAAAACACAAAAAAACAAACAAAAAACAAAACAACAAAATTTACATGCATCCATTACATTTAATTGAGAAATGTATATATTTATTCATCTGTGTTTACTTTTTAGTTTTTAATTGCTTATGTTTTCAATTATTAAATGTACAAAATAAAGTTAAAAAAAAAAATAACATGAGTTGGCAAGAATGTGAAGAAATTGGGACCTGTGTACATTTCCGTTGGGGATATAAAATGGTGCAGCCACTGTAGAAAAGGTTTGGCGAAACTGTTAAAAAAATGTTAACGTAGAATTACCATATGACCTGGAAGTTCCATTCTTAGGTACATACCCCAAAGAATTGAAAGAAGGGACTAAAAGATATTTGAACATCAATGTTCACAGTAGTATTACTCACAATAGCCAAAAGGTGGAAACAACTCAAATGTCCATCAACAGATGAATGGATAAACAAAATGTGGTGTATACATACATTGGAATATTATTCAGCCATAAATAAAAAGGAATGATGTTCTGACCCATGTTATAGCATGGATGAACCTTGAAAACATTATGCTAAGTGAAACAAGCCAGATCCAAAAAGATAAATATTGAATGATTCCACTTACATGAAATATCTAGAACAGGCAAATTCCTAGAGATAGAAAGCAGATTGGAGGTTACCAGGGTTTGGGAGGAGGGGGGAATGGGGTGTTATTGCTTAATGGGCACACAGTTTCTGTTTTGGATTATGAAAAAGTTTTAGTAATGGAAGGTGATGATGGTAGCACACAACATTGTGAAAGTAATTAATGTCACTGAATTGTACACTTAAAAATAGTTAAAATGGAAAATTTTATATGCTATGTATGTTACAATAAACAGAACAAAACAAAAAACCTGGTTTCTAGTGAGCCCTTTGGCCTCTGTCTGAAACAGATGATGCCACTAACAGAATGAGCATTCAGGAAACAATGCAGGAAGTGGATGTGGCTCAAGTGATTGATCTCCCGCCTACCACATGGGAAGTCCCAGGTTTGGTTCCCAGCACCTCTTGGAGAAGATGAGCAAGACAGCGAGCTGGCATAACAGGCAGGCACAGCAAGCTGACACAACAAGATGGTGCAACAGGGAGACACAAAGAGGAAAGACAATGAGGGAAAGCGGAGAGCTGAGGTGGCTCAAGCAATTGAGCACCTCTCTCCCACATGGGAGGTCCCAGGTTCAGTTCCCAGTGCTAAAGAGAAGACAAGCAGACACAGAGAGCACACAGCGAATGGACATAGAGAGCAGACAGCGAGCACAAACAACAAGGGGGAGGGGAATGAGTAAATAAAATAAATCTTTTTTAAAAAAAAGAAAATAAAACAATGGAGGAACCAGATGAATTGAATTGATTCAACTACTGGGTAGTAGCTGATCATGTTTGGGTTCTAGAGCATGCATAGCACTTAGGGGAATGACCCTTTCTTTAATTAAAGGGCAGCTGTGGAGCCTGACATATGCGAAGGCCTGGGTTCCTAACTCAGCTGAGCAGCAAAGCTTCTGGTGAGTGCCCTCACCTCACTGGGTCTGTTCTGTCCTCTATAAAACAATGATGACAATGGGACCTACTTCTCAGAGCTGCAAAGGGGGTCAGAGGAGTATGTAAGAGCCCAGTACACTGCCCAGGCCAAATAAGGATTCAACCTATGTTTGCAGTCAAATTAAGAGACGGAGTGGCCCAGAGAAGAAGCTTGTTGGAGAGCATAGCATAAAATGTAAATTCAAACGCAGACTCAGAAGGCCTTCCAGGATGGGCAGAATGGCTTCATCTGCCCTGTTATTTCTAGTCAGCATGCTGACTTGTAACAAAAGGTGGTAAACAAATAAAAGGTGATAGGGAGACAGGGTGGCATAAAGAATTGGACTTTGCACCTCAGGCAGGCTGGCTATAGGACTGCCTACCTGTAACATCCTCAGTTGGGCAAGTTATAGTTCCTGAACTTCATTTCCTCATTTTAGAAATGGGGGAAACAACATACTTACTAGAGTTGTGAGAATTAAATGAGTTAATGAAAAGTGCCCAACACATGGTAGAATTTCAATAATACTAAGTCTTCCCAGAGCCTTTTTATTTTTTTAAAGATTTGCCTATACGTGCTGAATTAGAGCTGGAAAAGAGTTTCTAGCCAATACATGTGAAATACTTCACACATGGGATAACTCATAAAGAAGATACTTGACGGTGAGTTTGCAGGGCCCAGAGCTTGGAGTTTTCCAAGTTTTCCAGCCCCCAGGCCACCGCATTGCACCATCTCTGGGAGGCCTGTGTTGTTCTACTTCCCTGAAACACAAGGGAGATCTGAGCTATCCCCTGAGATATCCCTGTCAAGGGAAATAGGTGGAGAAACCTAACCCTGCTGGAATTTTGTCAGCTCCCCAGCAGGCCCTGCGTCAATTAATTTAATGGACTCTTTTGTGCGGTCCCAGCCAGGGAGCAAGAGAGATATTTGCTTTTTCCTCTCACTACCTGGGTTTCACAAATGCATATCCTCATATTGACTTTGAGGCCCTCAGTGTCAGGAAATCTATGCTTGCCCATCCCGTTGCCATAACAACAAGGTCCTGAAGGGTGCCAGATACACAATGTCCTGCCTTGTACCTGAAGAGCCAGGGAAAAAAATGTGACCACTTAGATCTTATATTCTTTCCAAAAAAAAAAAAAAACAAAAAAAACAAAAAAACTGTAATTAACATAGTTTAAAAACAAAAAAAAATTATTTTTTTAAAATCACAGAAAATTATTTGAAAGCTGCTGAGGCAAAGACTTGCTTTTAAAATGCCTACCCACCTTGGGCTTTTGCTTCGTTTCTCAGCCCTGACACTCTCTCTCATTACCTTCAGGTCTGGCAATACTTACACAGCTGGTAGAAAGGATGTCTAGAAACCTGACACCCCCACCCACACCTGTACCAAGTGTCCAGGTTCAGTGGCAATACCCTGTGTTTTTATTTTATCAGGTGGAGGTGGACAGGAGAAATTCCTAACAAAATGATCACTTGCTTTTCCATTTCTAATCTGTTTTCATCCTTTAATCCCCCTTCAAAGAGCCTAGAAACAAGGAAACAAGAAATGGACACATATTTTAAAGGAGTTGCCCAAGACAGGACAGAGAGGAAAGAAATTTTCTTCAAAAAGTATGTTTGATGTGAATATTCTCGCTGACCTGATTATTGTAATCATCAGGGTAGGCTAAACATTTGCTATATTAGAAACCATGCACGTGTCCCCAGACCTAGTTTTTCTCCCTAGGTCTGGTTTTTAGAATGCTGGTGCTAAACCAAGCCTGATTTATTATATGACTATCCTGTATGGGAAACTACTGTAACTCTAGGTATCTTTGGTCAACCTTAAGAGATACAGCAGGGGGACAGATGTGGCTCAAATGGTTGGGCGTCCACCTCCCATATGGAGGGGCCTGGGTTCAATCCCTGGGACCTCCTGGTAAAAAGAAAAATATAGAAGGTGCACAGGCTGCCAGGCCCCACTGAGCCACACAGCAAGATGATGACATAACAGGAGAGTGACACAAGGGAGAGCAAAGATGAGACACAGCGGAAAACCAGGAACTGAGGTGGTGCAGGCGGTAGGATGCCTCTCTCCCACATCAGAGATTCCGAGGAAAGAATCCCGATGAAGACAGGAGGATAAGGATAAAAGAGAGGGCAGGAAACAGACACAGAGAATTGCCCAGCAAATGGACACAAAAACACCAAAAACTCGGGGGGGGAGGGGGGAATGGAAGAAAGTAAATAAATAAATATTTAAAAAAAAAAAAAAAAGGTGTGTTTGAAGGTGTTAGAGAGTTAGTTATGCCCACACAACCCTGGCCACAGACAGCCTCCACACAGCCATGCTTTAATCCCAGCAACATCACAGAAAACAAACATTTGCACATTAGTCTGGAATTATCTTTAGGAGTCTGGCGTTAAGTCCTAAGTTCCTCCTACTCACCATAACCAGCCTGCCTTCTTTCCTTCCTTCCCTGAAAACTTTTCAGTTGCCTTTGCAATATGCTGTGGGGAAACCAAAGACAGGAGTTCACAGTCCCCATGAAATTTAGTTATGGGGACAAGACATTTCGACATTTAACAGAGAACAAAGATGAGAGGATGCTGACCAAATAGTGCCCTGGTTCCTATTTAAGAATAAAGGGGAAATTATCATGAGATCATTCATCACAAAAACAAAGATATTTTGAAATGGTGCTCATTGGATTGCTCTGGAAAGAAAAGAGGAGGGTCAATTGGCAGAAAGGTGGCATTTCTAATAGGGAAGGCAACGAGGAGTAAATGATCTGAGAATTAGAACTGAAGGAGGAGGATTGCATCAAAACTGTCCTGAAGTGGAGCCTGTATTGAGGGGCTCTTGTGGGGCGGAGGGACTCGTAGCCCAGGGCCTGCAAAGGCATTTTCCACTTTTCATAGTCTTAAGTCTATGATTGTGTGCTGGGTCAGGAATACAGCTGTATCGGGCCTTTTTGCCACATATGTGTTATATCCTTCATATGTCCAGTGGGATCGTTCCCTTTGCATGTGCCCTTCCCTCTGCCTGGAACACATTTCCTCTGAATCACTTCTGTCCAGTAGAATTTTCTGGGATTATGGAAATGTTAGAACCTGTGCTGTATATTATAGTAGCCACGAGCCACTTGTAGATAATTGTGCACCTGAAATTAGAGCAGTAGTAGGTTTTCAGAAAAAATCATGCAGAAAATAGTCCCCATGTACCCCCTCAAACACTCAGTTTTCTCTAAACATTTTGCATTAGTGTGGTATCCTTCTTACAACTGATGAAAGAATATAATTATTCTATTAACTACAGTCCATAGTTTACATTAGGGTTCCCTGTTTATGTTGTACATTCCTATGGGTTTTTTGTTTGTTTGTTTGTTTGTTTGTTTAAAAATGTTATTCTAGTAACACATATACAACCTAAAATCTGCCCCCCTCTTTAAAACAATTTATTGAAGTATATCATTTACACATGAACATACATAAACTGTAAGTGTTCAGTAAACATCGTGAGCCCACAAAACAAACATGCATAACATCATACAGGGTGCCCACACATCTACTCACCCCCACCCCGCAAACACCCTGCATTGTTGTGAAACATTTGTTAACAAATCATGAAAGAGCATTGTCAAAGTATTACTACCAACTATAGTCCGTATCTTCCTCCCCTATAAATTTTTTAAGGATTTATTTACTTTTACCCATTATTCCTACCCCCACCCCCCACCCCCATTTTTGCTGTTTCTGTGTCCATTCACTGGGCAACTCTCTGTATCGGTTTCCTGCCCTCTTTTCTCATCCTTCACCTGTCTTCACTGGGATTCAATCCTTGGACTCTCCAATGTGGGAGACATCCTACCGCCTGTGCCACCTTAGTTCCAGGTTTTTCGGTGCGTCTCATTTTGGTTCTCCCTTGTGTCACTCTCCTGTTACATCATCATCTTGCTGCGTGGCTCGCGGGGCCAGGCAGCGCACCTGCATGCAGGGCCTGCTGGCCCATGCCACTTCTATATTTTTCTTTTTTTAAATTTTTACTGGTAGGTCCTGAGGATCGGACCCAGGTCCCTCTGTATGGGAGACGGATGCCCAACCACTCGAGCCACATCTGTCCCCCTGCTATATCTCTTAAGGTTGACCAAAGATACCCAAAGTTAGTCTTTTCCCATACAGGATGGTCATATAAATCAGGTTTAGTTTATCACCAGCCTTCTAAAAACCAGACCTAGGGAGAAAAACTAGGTCTGGGGACACATGCATGGTTTCTAATATAGCGAATGTTTAGCCTACCCTGATTATCACAAAATCAGGACAGCGAGAATATTCACAAATTTCCCCTTTTAATAACCACATTCAAATACATAATTTAGTGGTGTTAATTATATTCACAATATTGTGCTATCATACCACCAAAACTTTTCCATCACTCCAAACAGGAAGTTTGTACCAAATAAGTAATAACTCCCCATTCCCTATCCCTAGTAACCTGTAGTCTATTTTTTTGAGTCTATGAATTTGGGTATTCTAATTATATCAGTGAGATCATAAAATATTTATCCTTTTGTGTCTTGCTTATTTTGCCAAACATGTCTTTTTTTTTTTTTTTTTTTTTTTTTTTTTTTAATGGATTGTATCCATCCTTCCCTGCTTTCTTTTTTTTTTTTAATTTAAAGTTTTATTTTATATGTTCTAGATAGTAAACCCTTACTGGATATGTGGTTTCCAAAATTTTTATGAAATTCTGTAGGTTGTCTTTTACTTTCATGAAGCCTTTGATGCACAAAATGTTTTAGTTTTGATGAAGTCCCATTTATCTGGTTTTTCTTTTGTTACTCATGCTTTTGTTGTAAATTTTAAGAAACAATTGCATAACACAAAATTTTGATAATGCTTCCTTATGTTTTCTTCTAATAATTTCTTCTTATAATTTTGGTTCTTATTGTTAGGTCATTGATCCATTTGGAGTTAATTTTTGTATATGGTACGAAGTAGAAGTCTACCTCTATTCATTGCATATGGCTATCCCAGCACCATTTGTTGCACTTGTTGAAGAGACTATTCTTTCCCCATTGAGGGGACTAGGCCCCTTGTCAAAAATCAATTGCCCATAGATGTGAGGGTTTACTTCTGAACTCCTAATTCAATTCCATTTGTCTATATGTCTGTCCTTGTGCCAATACCATGCTGTGTTGATTACTGTAGCTTTGAAATAAATTTTGCATCTACTTTCATAACAGATATTGGTCTGTAGTTTTCTTTTCTTGTGGTATCTTTATCTCCCTTTGGTAATAGGGTGATGTTGGCCTTATAGAATGAGTTAGGAAGTGTTCCCTCCTCAATTTTTTGTAAGCATTTGAATGCAGGATTCATGTTAATTCTTCTTTTAATGTCAGTAAAATTCAACAGTGAAGCAATTTGGTCTTGGGCTTTTCTTGGTTAGGAGGCTTTAGATTACTGATTCAATCTCTTTACTTGTTATTGGGTCTGTTGAAATCTATTTCTTCTTGAATCAGTGTAGGTACTCTGTGTGATTTTAGGAATTTTTCCATTTCATCTAGATTATCTAATTTGTTGGCAGACAGTTATTCATAGTATCCTCTTTTTTTTTATTTTTTTAAATTTAATTTAATTTAATTTTATTATTATTTTTTTTTATTATGGGTAAAAATCAAAATTCTCACAATACATACAAACATTTGCAAAATGATATATAAATATATATGCATATACGTGTATTGGCTTACAAAAATGTTATTTATATATATATATATACATTTATTTTAAGAGGTGCTTAGATTACCTATCATAGTATCCTCTTGTAATCCTTTGTATTTCTGTAGGCTTGGCGGTAATGTTCCCTCTTTCATTTCTGATTTCAGTTATTTGCATTCTCTTGCTTTTTATTTTTTCAGTCTACCTAAAGATTTGTAGATTTTATTGATCTTTTCAAAGAACCAACTATTGGTTTAATTTATTCTATCGTGTTTTTTTTTTTTTAATTCTGTTTCATTTATCTGCACTTTAATTTTGTAATTTCGTTCCTTCTGCTCACTTTCAGTTTAGTTTACTCTTCTTTTTCTAGATCCTCTAGCTGTGAAGATAGGAGTCTGATTTGAGATTTTTCTTTTTTTACTGTAAGCATTTAGAGCTCTAAATTTCCCTCTCAGCACTTCTTTGCAACATTTCATAATTTTGATAGGTTATGTTTTCATTTTCATTCACCTTGAGATATTTCATAACATCCATTATAATTTCTTCTTTGCCCCATTGGTTGTTTGAGTGTGTTGTTTAATTTCCACATATTTGTAAACCATCTAGTTCTCCCTCTGTTACTAATTTCTAGTTTCATTCCATTATATGATACATTGTATAATTTCAATATATTTGAATTTACTGAGACTTATTTTCTGACCTAATATGTGATCTATTATGGAGACTGATCCATGTGCACTAAAGAAGAATGTGTATTCTGCTGCTGTTGAGTGAAATGTTCTGTATATGTCTGTTAGATCTAGTTGGATTAGAATATCATTCAAGCCATCTATTTCCTTACTGTTCTTCTGTCTAGATGTTCTATCCATTATTGAAAGTTGTATATTGAAGTGTCTTACTATTAATGTAGAACTGTCTCTTTCTCTCTTTAAATCTGTGAATATTGCTTCATATATTTTGGGGGTTCTGTCATTAGATGCATACATATTCATAATTATGTCATCTTGTTGAATTGACCTCTTTGTCAATATATAGTTACCTTATTTTTCCCCTCCTAACAGTTTTTAACTTAAAGTCTATTTTATCTGACAGTGACATAACTGTCCCAGCTCTCTTTGTTTACTCTTTGCATGGTATATATATTTTTTGCATCCTTTCAGTTTCAACCTACTTGTGTCTGAATTTAAGGTGTATCTTGTTGTATTAGTCAGCCAAAGGGGTGCTAATGTGAAATACCAAAAATGGGTTGGTCTTTATAAAGGGTATTTATTTGGGGTATAAGTCCACAGATACCAGGCCATAAAGCATTAAGTTTCTTCTCTCACCACAGTCCATTGCCATGTGTTAGAGCAAGACAGCTGCCGGCATTTGCCAGGGTTCAGGCTTCTGGGGTTCCTCTCTTCCCGGGGCTGCGTTTCTTTCTGGGCTTAGCTCCTGTTTCCTCCACGAGGTCAGCTGCAGACGATCAGGCGAACGGCTTGCTTCTCTTCTGGGACCTTCTTTCCAACATCAAAACTGCTTCTCAAAAGACTGCTTCAACTGTCCTTTGCCTTGCCTTTTATATTCAATTCCCCACCCACCAAGGGGTGGGGCTCAACGCCCTAATACTAACCTAATCATGCCCAGATTAACAGATCAGTTTACAAGCATGATTCAATTATATTTTTGGAATTCATAATTACATCAAATTCCCCAACGGTTACACTTGTAAACAGCATATAGTTGGGTCATGCCTTTTTATCCATTCTGCCAATCTCTGCCTTTTTGCTAGAGAGTTTAATACATTTACAATTAAAGTAACTATTGATAATGTAGGACTTTCTTCTGCCATTTTGTTCTTCGGTGGTTGTGACCTTTTTTGTCCCATAATTCTTCCATTAATGCCTACTTTCATATTTATTTGTGAGGTTGGTTTTTTTTTTTTTTTGTATGTACCTTTTTGAATCCCCTCTCATTTCCTTATGAATATATTTTTCAGATATTTTATGCTTACTATGGGGCTTAAATTTAACATCCTAAATCTATAACAATCACATTTGATATGATACCAACTTAACTTCAATAAAATACACATACATTGTTCCTATATCTTTCCATCCCCTCACCTTTTAGTTGTGCTATTACAAATTGTATTTTTATACATTTTATCTCCAAAACCATAGCTCTATTATTGCTTTTTTTTAAGGAGGTGCTAGAGATTGAACCCAGGACATTTTACACAGGAAGCAGGTGCTCAACCACTGAGCTTCATCCACTTCCTAATGAGAGTTGGTTTTTTCATTTGTTTGTTTTGTTCTTAGGAGGTACCAGGGATCAAACCCAGGACCTTGTACATGGGAAGCAGGCTCTCAACCACTTGAGCTACACCCACTCCCCTATCATTGCTTTTTAATCAGTTGAATTTTAAAACCTGTAAGAAGTAAAAAGTGGAATTACATACCAAAAAATACAATACAACATTACTGGCAATTATAATTACCCATATGGTTGTCTTTTTTGGAGTCTTTTATCTCTTTATGCCACTTCAATTCACTATATAGTGTCCTTTCCTTTCAGTCTGATACTACTAGTACCCATACTGCTTTAAAAATTAACATAGTTTGCAACAACATTCATTATACCTGCTATTTCTTTTTTTTTTTTTTTTTTAGATTTATTTTGTACATTTAATAATTGAAAACATAAGCAATAAAAAACTAAAAAGTAAACACAGATGAATAAATATATACATTTCTCAATTAAATGTAATGGTGTTTCAAATTAAACTGCAGCTCTTTTACTAAGCAAGTGGATAAAGCACACCCTTTATGTTTTTCCTTCTTGAAATTATTTTTCAGATACATATATCCTTCCACAGCAATCTGACACTACTTGCCATTTCATCTTGTAAACGTGAATTCTACTTTGAGTACTCCAGGTTTATGCTTAAATGACAGTGCCTTGATAAGTGAAAAAAAGAATTGCGCTACACTTTTCCTCCTATACCTGAAAACATAATGGGCATACATATATTAAATATATTCTTACGAATGTCCAGATCATGTTTACCAGCTGGAATTCTTTTACTTAATGTGTAGGTATTTTGCATTGTGATTCTTAAACAAGACATTAACATGAGTAGAACGTTGTTATTTATGACAAGTTTGAGATCCATTAAAATTAATTGTATGTTTGTCTTTTTGATGATTATGTAAGCTTCATATTTTCTTTGGTCATCTAGATATCTTAGCTCTTGAAGTACAACTTTAATGCTATATGAATTTTGCCACTTTGCTCCATGCATCCACCATTCCACTGGGATTATTTATTCCATTCATATTAATTTTTGTTATAAATCTAAATGATAGAGGGGTTTCTGGGTATTTAGGTCCACATTCTACTTTCAGGCTATATATTCTGTTTTTGTAATTTGTTCTTGGTGGCCCAATAATCTACCTGTCCACCTCATAAGTGTCATATCTTCATCATCTTCAAAACCCCAGCTAACCACCATTGCCTACTTTTTTTTGTCCTTCTTCAAGTTCTTCCAACAAGGGAAAATTATGAGGAATTTTAACTTCTGTGGAGACCGCCATCTTCTCCTGTAGCCCAAGGCAGCCCTACTAACTTTTCAAAGCTGAGTTTTCTTGGTTCATTACTCACCCAGTTACTGCAACCCTTTAACTGTTTTCTCATGTTTGAGGAAGATGGCTCTGTGGGGGAAAGGTACCCTGAAGTGTCTGATGTCACACTCTTGGTCAACTGGAAGTTCTAAATTTTCATTTAAATTAATTTAAATTTAAATAGATACATGTAGCTAGTGGTCACAATTTTCTCATGGCTGTCTCCTTTGCAATGTTCAGATCTCAGCTCAATCACTTTCTCAGAGAAGCTGCTCCTCAGGAATATCATCTGTGGCAGACAGAAGAATGGCCCTCCAAAGATGTCCATGTCTTAATCCTTGGGACCTATGAATATGTTACATTATATGGCAAAAGGATATTAGGGTTACAGTTGGAATTAAGTTGTTAATCAGCTGACCTTGAGAGGGGAAGGATTATCTGGGCCCAGTCTAAATATATGGGTCCTTAAAAAAAGAAGAAGTGGGAAGTGAAGTAGTATGGGTTAGATAAATGAGATGAAAGAAGGAAGAGATGAGAATTGAAGCTTGAGAGGCACTTGACCCATCAGACTCTTGGCTTCAAAGATGACAGAAGATATTCACAAGGCAAAAAATGTGGGTGGAGAAGCAGATGTGGTTCAAGCAATTGGGCTCCCATCTACCATTCCTGGGGCCTCCTGGTGAAGGCAAGCTGGCTTGCACCCATGGAGAGCTGACAGCCCGTGCCCACGGAGAGCTAGCACAGCAAGATGACGCAACAAAGGGAGACAAGCAGACACAGAAAAATGAGCAGCAAATGGACAGAGAGCAGACAGCGAGCACAAGCAGCAAGGGGGGCGGGGAATAAATAAAATAAATCCTTAAAAAAAAAAAAAAAAGAAATGTGGTGGCCTCTAGAAGCTGGGAACTGCACTTAGCTGACAGCAGAAGAAAACAGGAATCTCAGTCCTACAACTGCAAGGAAATGAATTCTGCCAACAAGTTGAATAGGCAGGAAACAGATTCTCCCTTAGAACCTCCAGAAAGGAACCCAGCCTGCTACACCTTGATCCTAGCCTAGTAAGAACCATTTTGGACTTCTGATGTACAGAGTTGTAAGATAGTAAGTTTGTGTTGTTTAAGCCACTAAGTTTGTGGTAATTTGTCTTGGTAGCAATAGGAAATGGATGCGGCCCTTTGACCAACCTGTGCCTTCCTCTGGCTATGTGCCTTAAGGGAAGAGGGGTCCAAGGAGCCAAGGAGTAGTGCCCACCTGGAGCTGGAAACCCCCGCTGTAACCGTTGGGGAATTTGGTGTAATTATGAATTCCAAAAATATAATTGGATCATGCTTGTAAGCTGGTCTGTTAATCTGGGCATGATTGGGTTAGGATTAGGGCGTTGAGCCCCACCCCTTGGTGGGTGGGGAATTGAATATTAAAGGCAAGGCAAAGGACAGTTGAGGTAGTCTTTTGCGAAGCAGTTTTGATGTTGAAAAGAAGGCCCCAGGGGAAGAGAAGCAAGCCGTTTGCCTGTTCATCTGCAGCTGACCTCGTGGAGGAAACAGGAGCTAAGCCCGGAGAGAAACGCAGCCCCGGGAAGAGAGGAACCCCAGAAGCCTGAACCCTGGCAAATGCCGGCAGCTCTCTTGCTCTAACACATGGCAATGGACTGTGGTGAGAGAAGAAACTTAATGCTTTATGGCCTGGTATCTGTGGACTTATACCCCAAATAAATACCCTTTATAAAGACCAACCCATTTTTGGTATTTCACATTAGCACCCCTTTGGCTGACTAATACACCCGCCTAGACCACATTCCAGCTACCTGGGACCCTTGAATCCTTCCCTGCTCAACAATCCCTGTCCTCCAAAGGATGCACAGAGCCTCAGGAGGACACACCCTTAGGCCCGAGGGATAACCAGAGGGCTTCTGTTTAGAAGGGGGGAGGCAGGTGCTGGAACACTGAGCTTCAGTGTCCACATAGGTGCATGTGAGGCCCCTTGACGTGGGGGACAGAGCTGGTTTGGGAGGGGTGGGAAGCAAAGAAGGTCAGAATGAAGCTAAGAACCAGCTGGCTCTCTCTGTGATGTCATTCCTGTGTGGCACTCTGGAAAGTCTGTGAGTTTTAAATCCTGGGCTTCCATGTCTGTAGGAGGGTATATTTGTCAAGGTAGGAGAACAGAACATATTTTTTAATAGTTTGTTAGTTTTATTCATAATTTTAAATATTTAGATCTAAGATTTGGAGATTCCATGTGCCCTCTTAGTGTGGCCCCCACAAGTGTTAGGGGTCGGCCCCCGTAATAGTGCCCGTAGTCCCACCCGTAGTAGCACTCTCCCCCTCAAGCCAGACTCCCCCATCACCTTGCTTTATTTACCTCAAAACTCTTACTGACGGGGGTGGATGTGGCTCAAATGGTTGGGCGTCTGTCTCCCATATGAAGGGACCTGGGTTCGATCCTGGTAAAAATAAAGAAAAATGTAGAAGGCGCTCGGGCCGCCAGGTCCCATGTGCAGATATGATGTCAGGCCCCACATGCGCGGATGTGCCACCAGGCCCCAAGAGTGGGTGAGCCCCCCCAGGCCCCACAAGTGGGTGTGCTGTCAGGTGCCGCCAAGCCACGCAGCAAGATGATGATGTAAACAAGAGAGTGACACAAGGGAGAGTCAAGATGAGACATGCTGAAAGACCAGGAACTAAGGTGGCACAGGTGGTAGGATGCCTCTCTCCCACATCAGAAGTTCCCAGGATCGAATCCTGGTGAGGACAGGAGGAGAAGGATGAGAAGAGAGGGCAGGAAACAGACACAGAGAATTGCCCAGCGAATGGACACAAAAACAGCAAAAATGGGGGGGAGCATAAAAAATGGATAAAAATAAATAAATAAATAAATAAATAAATAAATAAATAAATAAATA
>JAKSZT010049868.1:12988-30232 GCA_026826555.1 Tolypeutes matacus | reverse complement strand
GATGACATGATCCTGTATTTAGAAAATCCTGAAGTATCCACAACAAAGCTACTTGAACTAATAAATGAGTTCAGCAAAGTGGCAGGATATAAGATCAACACGCAAAAAATCAGTAATGTTTTTGTACACTAGTACTGAACAATCTGAGGAGGAAATCAGGAGGAAAATTCCATTTTCAATAGCAACAAAAAGACTCAAATACCTAGGAGTTAATTTAACCAAGGAAGTACAGGACCTATATGCAGAAAACTACAAAACAATGCTAAAAGAAATTTAAAAAGACCTAAACAAATGGAAAGACATTCCGTGTTCATGGATTGGAAGAATAAATATCGTGAAGATGTCAATCTTGCCCAAACTGATTTATAGATTCAATGCAATACCAATCAAAATCCCAACAGCTTACTTTACAGAATTAGAGAAGGCAATTACCAAATTCATCTGGAAGGGTAAGTGCACCCGAATAGCCAAAAGCATTCTAAAAAAGAAGAGCAATGTGGGAGGAATTTCACTGCCTGACCTTGAAACGTATTACAAAGCTACAGTGGTCAAAACAGCATGGTACTGGCATAAAGACAGACATATCGATCAGTGCAATAGAATTGAGAATCCAGAAATAAACCTTCACCTATACAGTCAACTGGTTTTTGACAAACCTACGAAGCCCATGCTGATGGGAAAAAACAGTCTCTTCAACAAATGGTTTTGGGAGAACTGGATATCTATAACTAAAAGAATGAAAAAAGACCCCTATCTCACCCCCTATACAAGAATCAACTCAAAATGGATCAAAGATCTAAATATAAAAGCCAGGACCATAAAACTACTAGAAGAAAATGTAGGAAAACATCTTCAAGACCTTGTAGTAGGTGGTTGTTTCTTGGACCTCACACCCAAAGCATGTGCAACAAAAGAAAAAGTAAATAAATGGGACCTCCTCAAAATTAAAACACTTTTGCACCTCACAGGACTTTGTCAGAAGGGTGAAAAGGCAGCCAACTGAATGGGAAAAAATATTTGGAAATCACATATCTGATAAGGGTTTAATATCCAGGATATATAAAAAGATGTTACAACTCAACAATAAAAAGACAAATGACCCAATTAAAAAATGGGCCAAAGACTCGAATTGACATTTCTCCGAAGAAATTTTCCACAATAAAAGGTAAAGATAATTAATTTAAAAAAGAATTAAAGTCAGCTCTAAATTCAAATGCAATTAATATTATAGAAATCAAAAGAGTAATAAGGATAAACTTGAGAAATATATCCAGGAAGCAGAAGAAAAAGACATAACATTTAATATTACGTAGGGGATGGATATGGAAAAAAATCGATTATTTCATAGCTTGATGTAATTTCTATAACTAAAGAAGAGGGTTCAACAAATGTAAAATATGAAATAATTAAAGAAATAACTAATGAAAGTGTTCTAGAAGACCTAATCTTGTAGATTGCATTTACGTGTTTAGACCAGTGGTCACAAAAGTGGAATGTTTAAAATGACCACTGATGTTCATGTAGAAAGTATTAGTACTAAAATTCATCTTTATTTATCTCTAAATATCTTAAAAAATATTAACTTTTAATATATTTAAGATAAGAAATAGAAGTGACTCCTGTGCAGAATGGCAGAATGTTTTTAGAGCAAGTATCTGTAGAATTAAAAAAACCAAATTGTATTAACTTTAAAATATTTTAAAATCTTTAATGTATAGAAAAGAATATATGCAGCATTTATTGGATGAAGCATGATAATAAAATGAACCCAGTAGTGGTATTGCAGGGTCACATGGCAAGCCTATATTCAACTTCTTTAGGAACTGCCAAACAGTCCTCCATAGTGGTTGTACCATCCTGCATTCCCACCAACAGTGAAGAAGTGTTCCTATCTCTCCACATCCTCTCCAACACTTGTAGTTCTCTGTCTTTTTAATAGTGGCCATTCTGATAGGTGTGAAATGATATCTCATTGTAGTTTTGATTTGCATTTCCCTAATCATGAGTGATGTTGAGCATTTCTTCATGTGTTTTTTTGCCATTTGTCACTAGGGGGACTAAACAACATTTTGAGTTGGCAGAAGAATCAGTGAACTTGAAGATAGGTCAATTGCAATTATCCAGTCTGCAGAACAGAAAGAAAAAGGAATGAAGTAAAATGAAAACATCTTTAGAGACCTCAAGGACCCCAAAAAGTATACCAACATATACAAACTGGGAGTCCCAAAAGGAAAAGAGAGAGAGAAAGGGGCAAAAAGAATGCCTGAGGACACAATGGCCAAAGCTTCTTGAATTTGATTTAAAACATTGATGTTCATATCCAAGAAGTTAAACAAGTAGCAGGATAAACTCAAAGAGATTTACACCCAGACATATCATAGTCAAACTGGACAAAGACAAAGAGATGATCTTCAAAGCAGCAAGAGAAAAAGCTGCTTTCATCATGTACAAAGGGTCTGCAATAAGATTAACAGCTAACTTATAAGAAACAAAGGAGGTCAGAAAGTAGGGAGAGAATACATTCAAAGTGTCAACCAAGAATTATATATTGAACAAACCTATTCTACAAATATGAAACACACACACACACACACATATACAAATGAAAGACAAATCAAGAATTCCCAGATAAACAAAAAACTGAGAGAATTCATCACTAGCATACCAGTCCTACAATAAATTCTGAAATGAAAGGATATTACAAAGTAGCCACACAAAAAATTTATATGGGGAAATGAAGAGCACAGATAAGTGATAATTACATTGGTAAATATATATAAAAAAGATGAGTATTTGTTTGTAACTCTTTTCTACTATTAATGGATTTAAAGGCAACTATATAAAGGAATAGTTGTGATTTATATGGTAGTTACAGCACAAGGGAGGAGGAGGCAAGGGTGCTTTATCTAAGCAAAGCTTTTATATACTATTAGAATTAAGACAGTATTTCTCTGAACTAGATTGCTTTAAGACATTAATTGTAACCCCAAGGGCAACCATTAAGAATAACTAAAAAAATGCATAGGAAAAGAAACAACAAAGAAATTAATATAATAGACTAGAATATATTTAATACAAAAGAAAGCAGTAATGGAAGAAGAGAGGAACAAAAAAAGACATGAAACATATAGAAAAAAGTAACAATGGCAGACATAAAACCTACTTCCTCAGTAATTACATTAAACGTAATTACATTAAAGCACTCAACCAAAAGGCAAAGATTGGGAGAATGGGGAAAACACAGATCAACTCTATGCTATGTACAATATACTCAATTTAGATTCAAAGCCACAAATAGGTTGAAAGTAAAGGACAGAATAAAATATATCAGGCAGACAGAAACCAAAAGAGAACAGGAGGAGCTAATTAACAT
The DNA here is from genome assembly GCA_026826555.1 of Tolypeutes matacus. NCBI lineage: Eukaryota > Metazoa > Chordata > Mammalia > Cingulata > Chlamyphoridae > Tolypeutes > Tolypeutes matacus. The sequence continues at coordinate 26,859 of JAKSZT010049868.1, read as the reverse complement.
CAGAAAAATAGACTTTAAGACAAAATTTTTTACTAGAGATGACAAAGATCATTCTATATTAAAATGTTCAATAGAACAGGAAGACATAACAATAATAAACATATCTGCATCTAACAAAAGAATATCAATTCTCCATTCCTAACCCCCACCCTCATCCCTAGTAACCTGTGTTCTGGTTTCTGACTCCATATGGGTTTGCTTATTCTAATCATTTCATATCAGTGAGATCGTACAATCTCTATCCTTTTGTGCCTGCTTTATTTCACTCAATATGAGGTCTTCAAGGTTCATCCATATTATTGCATGTATCAGAACTTCTTTTTTTTTTTTTAATATATAAATAATATTTGATTGTATGTATATACTACATTGTGTTTATCCATTCATCTATTGATGGACACTTGGGTTGCCTCAATTTTTAGGAGATAGTGAAGAATGCTACTATGAATATTGTTGGTGTGCAAATATATGTTTAGTTTCTGCTTTCAGTTTTTTTGGGTATATACCTAGATGTGAGATGGCAGGGTTCTATGGTAATTCTATACTTAACTTTCTGAGAAACTGCAAAACTATATTCCATAGTGGCTATTTTCCCAGCAACAATGAACAAGTATTCATACTTTACATTTCTTCACAACCTCTTCAACACTTGTTATTTTCCATTTTCTTAATAGAAGCCATTATAGTGGGTGTGAAATGGTACCTTGATGGGTTTTGATTTGCATTTCTCGAATGCCTAATAATACTGAACATCTTTTCAAGTGCTTTTTGGTTATTTGTATATCTTCTCTGGAGAACTATCTACTCAAGACATTTGCCCATTTATTAATTGGGTTGTCTGCTTTTTAGTTGTTGAGTTGTAGGAGGTGACAGAGGGATTCCTTGTCTTATACTTGATCTTAGAGGGAATTTACTGAGACATGTTTTGAGATCTAACATATTCCTGGAGATGGTTCCAGGTATACTCAAGAAGAATGTGTATTCTGCTGCTATTGGGTGAAGTGTTCTACGAATGTGTGGTACTTCTAGTTGAATTAAAGTATCATTCAAGTCTTCTATTTGCTTATTGATCTTTTGTCTATATGTTCAATCCACAATTGAAAGTGGTGTATTAAAGTCTCCTACTATTAATGTAGAATTGTTTGCTTCTCCATCCAAATCTTTCAATATTTGCTTCATTTTGGGGCTCTGCTCTTAGGTGCATATATATTTATAATTGTTATGTCTCTTGATAAATTGACCCTTTATCAATACAAAATAACCTTCTTGGTCCCTCATAACAATTTTTGGCTTAAAGTCTATTTTATGTGATATCAATATAGCTACTTGAAGCTCTCTTTTAGCAATTACTTCCATGGTATATATTTTTTTCTATTCTTTCACTTTCACCCTACTTATGTCTTTGAATTTAAGGTGTATCTCATGTAAACAACATATAGTTGTGCCATGCATTTTTTAAAAAATTCCCATTCAGCCAATCTCTGCCTTTTAACTGAAGAGTTTAATCTATTTAAATTTAAAGTTACTATTGATAATGCAGGACTTTCTTTTGCCATTTTGATTTTATATTTTAGACCCTCAATCTTCTGATAATGCCTTCTTTCATATTTATTTTTTGTATGTGCCATATTGAGTCCTTTCTCAATTCTTTCTGGATATACTTTTCATATATTTTCTTTGTGGTCACCATGTAGAAAAATTTAACAACCTAAATATATAACAATCATTTTTTATTTGATACCAACTTAACCTCAATAGCTTACATACACATTTTTCCTATACCCTTCCGCTCCAACCTTTATTTTTTTGTACTTGTTAACAATTATAAATCTCATACATTGCATGTCCAAAAGCACCGATTTTTCATTTTTTTACATTTGCATTTTAGTGCTTGTATGAAGAAGTGGAGTTACGTACGAAAAAAAGTACAATATAATAGCAGTGGAAATTATAATTATGCATATGGTTACCTCTACAGAAGTCTTTATTTCTTTATGCCACTTTGATCCACTGTCTAGTGTCCTTTCCTTTCAGTCTGAAGAACTCCCTTTAGTATTGCTTCTAGGGCAGATCTAGTGGTAATGAACTTTCTCAGCTTTTGCTTATCAGGGAATGTCCTGATTTCCCAATTTTTTTGAGAAAGTCTCACCAGATTAAAGAGTTATTGATTGGCAACTTTTTTTTCTCAGCACTTTTAGTATTTCATCCCACTGCCTTCTTGCCTCCATGGTTTCTGAGGAGAAACTAGCACTTAATCTAATTGGGAGTCCATTGTACGTAACACATTGCTTTTCTCTTACAGCTTTCAAAAAAATCTTCTTGCCTTTTGTAGTTGACAGTTTGACTATGTGTCTGGGTATACTTCTCTTCAAGTTTATACTCTTTGTTTGCTCAGCTTCTTTGATGGGCATATTCATGTCTTCTGCTAAGCTTGGGAAGTTTCCTGTCATTATTTCTTTGAATATTCCTTCTTCCCCCTTTTTCTCCTTCTGGGGTGCCCATGATGCATCTATTAGTACTCCTGATGGTGTTCCACAGGTCTCTTAGACTATTTTTGCTTTTTCTATTTCTATTTTTTTCTTTCTGTTCCTCAGCCTGATTCATTTCAATTGTCTTGTCTTGGAGTTCACTAATTATTTCTTCTGCCATCTCTAATCTGCTGTTGAAACCCTCCTGGGAGTTTTTTTCACTTCATTTATTGTGGTCTTCAATTCCAGTAGTTCTGTTTGGTTCCTTTTTTAAAAAATTACTATTATTTTTATTTTACCGGGAGGTTCCGGGGATCAAACCCCGGTCCCTCCATATGGTAGACAGATGCCAAACCTCTTGAGCCACATCTGTTTCCCTTCTGTTTATCGAGATTCTCATGTTGTTCATTCTTTTTTCCCCTTATATCCTTTAGTTTTTTCTTTGTATCTTCCTTCATCTCCTTGAGCATAAGGCTTTAAAATAAAAAAAAAAAAAAAGTCTTTGCCTAAATGTCTACAATCTTGTCTTCTTCATTGATGTGTGCTGGATTTTTATCTTCTTCCTTTGGATGGGCCATCATTAGCTGTTTCATTTGCTGCACACTGAACATTTTTTCATGGGCTTGAGCTTGCTATTGATCTTAGGAGATCCCATCTTTATAGGAATTCAAATGCCCCCTTCCCTTTTCCCTGTCTCAGGTGCTCCACCCTAGCACTTAAAGCAGCTAAGCCTTTGCTCCAGGCTGCCTGATTCAGTCGTTTCTTAAATCGCTTTTGCTGTACCAAGTAGCTTTTGCCTGGAGAGCAAATTCTAGAAGGGGGGAGAAGAGTTTCCTACGTCAGTCTTTCCCAGCCAAAAGGTGGCCAAGAACCCACAAAGGGAGTACTGGCAGGATCCACACTGCCCTGGGGAGGGATCCCAAGTGTACTAGGAGTTTCTCTTAAGGCTCTTTGAAGCTGCATTTTCTTGATCCAACACTTGTCCCATATATACAGCCCTTTAGCTGTTTTCTGTAGTTTTCAGGAAGGGTACTGTATTAGTCGGCCAAAAGGGTGCTGATGCAAAGTACCAGAAATCGGTTGACTTTTATAAAGGGCATTTATTTGGGGTAGAAGCTTACAGTTACCAAGCCCTAAAAAGTCCAACTCAAGATACCATAAGAGGTACTTTCCCACTCAAAGTCTGTTGCCATGTGTTGACACAAGATGGCAGGTGCTGTCTGCAAGGGTTCAGCCTTCCTCTTTCCGCTTAAGGCTCCATGGTTCCAGCCTCTTCTGATCTCAGCTGTAGGATGGCATAGGACTTGTCTCTCTTCCTCTGGAGCTCATTTCTTTCTGGGCTCAGCTGCTTTGTTCCCTTCACAAAGTCAGCTGTAACCTATCAGGCTCATCTCTCTTCCAGGGGCCACAGGATTTGCTATTTATCTTTTCTGTGCATCTACTTCCATGTGAGCCTGTTTTATCAGTCCACCAAGGGAGCGGGGAGGCAACACTGACTCATACTCTAATGACGTGGTTGAAACAAAGCCCTAATCTTAACATAAATTAATCAGACTTCTCAGTTGAATCTAATACAATCACAGAGTTATCATGCCCAGAGGAACAGACCAGTTTACAAACATAATCTCACTTTTGGAATTCATAAATAATCTCAAACTGCCACAGGTACTATCTTTTTTTTTAAAATAAAATTTTATTGAAGAATATCATTCACACATGAACATAATAAACAATAAATGTATAGTAAAAATTTGTGAATGTACAAAACAAACATGTATATCATCTTATATCTCCCCACTACCAATACCTTGCATTGTGAAATATTTGTTACAAACTATGAAAAAGTATCGTCAAAATAGTACTACTAACTATAGGCCATATCTTACATTTGGTGTATTTTTTCCTGCAACCCACCCAATTATTAACACCCTATATTAGCATTATATACTTATCATTCAGGAGAAAACGTTCTCATTTTTGTCCTATTATCCACAGTCCATCATCCACCACTGGATTCCCTGTGATATACAGTCCCATGCTTTGTAGGATGGGTATTATCTTTAAGACTACTCTGCTACTTTTGCCCAAGGTGGGTTGGAACAAAGGTTACCCTAAGAAATAGGCCCCCAATGATCTGAAGTAGTTGATTAAAATCAGTGATTAAAGATGATCAGACTGCACACCCCAGATACTGGGGAACTAGGTTTTTATGTCCCACCCTGGCATGAGCAAGCTGTAGCAGGGGCCAGGGCTGACTTTACTGCTGCCTGCCATGAAGCTGAGCCACTACATGGAGCAATAAATTCACAGTGATAAATTCACTGGCTTTTACTGCAACTTATCATCCTCTTCCTCCCTTTCTTCCCTGGAAGAAGTGTTCTACTTAACTCTAGTTAATTAACTCTGGTTAATTCACAGTTCCTGACTGTTTAATAGTTGTTCTAATGAAAGGATTGATTGCCAGAGCATCCTACTCCATTACCTTCCCACAATGCCCTGTGGATTTTTAATATATGCCTTTTTCATGTTGAGGAAGTTTCCTATTATTCCTACTTTTCTGAGTGATTTTATCACAGGGGGTACTGGATTTTTTTCAAATGCCTTTTCTGTATCAACTGAAATGATGATGTGGTGTTTTTCCTTTGTTCTATTAATGTGGTGTCCTATATTAATTGGTTTTCTTATGCTGCATTCCTGGGATACCCTTGCATTCCTGGGATAAATTTCTCTTGATCATGGTATATATTTGTTTTAATGTGTTGTTGTAATTAGTTTGCTAGTATTTTGTTAAGGAATTTTATAACTACTGATGTAAAATTCCTCAACAACTACTGATGCTACTGGAAATAGAACTGTTTTCTTTATTTTGTTTTGGATTGTTCATTACTAGTGTATGGATACACAAATGATTTTTGAATCTTGATGCTGAATCATGAAGTCCTGCTGAAATTTTTAAATCATTCTAAGTTTTTTAGTGAATTCCTTAGGATTTTCTGTGTATAAAATCTCATCATATGCAAAGAGTTTTTGCTTGATGTATTTTGTGGTTCTGTTGTTAGTTGCATATGTGTTATATCTTCTTGATGAACTGACCCTTTTATTATTATATGTCCCTCTTTTTTAGTAACTAAATTTTTTGTTTTAACATACATTTTGCCTAATAGTTATAGCTTCTCCAGCTTTCTTATGGTTGCTGCTTGCACAATGTATTTTTTCCAGCTTTTACTTTTAGTCTGTTTTTATCTTACAATCTAAAGTGTGCCTCCTGTAGACAGCATATGGTTGGAACTTATTTTTTTAATCCACTGTGGCAATCTCTACCTTTTGACTGGATGTTTAATCCATTCACATGTAATACTTTGCTTATATAGCTAGACTTATATCTGTCACTTTTTTCTACATGTCTCATTTCTTCCTTGTTCCTCTAGTCCTTCTTTACTGCTTTCTCTTGCATTGAATATTTTCCAGTATAACACTAACTCCTTTAATGATTTGTTTTATGATATTTAATGATAGTTTTATTATTTTCTTGGTGGTTGCTCTAGGGCTTACCATATACATCTTTACTTATTAGAATCTACTTAAATTCACTTAGCCATAGAAATGTTGCTCCTATATAGCTCTAATTCTCCCCTCCTTTGTGCTGCTATTGTTATACTGTTATACATGTTATATCTATTTATGTTACAAATCCAATAACTTATCATAATTATTACTTCTTATAATTTTGTGTCTATTAAAGAAGCTGAGAGAAGAAAAGAGCAAATGCATATTAATAGAATTTTCTCCACCACCCCCCCGTGTTATTGTCAAATATATTACACTTTAAAATGGCAGAAACCTCAAAATATAATTATATACATACATTTCATACAATTACTTTTTGAATCAGTGAAACAGAGAATATGCATTTATACTGCCTTTTATAATTATAAAATTACTGGTGTTTTCTTTTTTTTTTTTTTTTTTAATAAATATGAATGACTCTCTGGGGTCACTTGCTTTCAGCCTGAAGAATTACAAGTAATTCTTTAGTATTACTTGTAAGGTTGATCTACTAGCAAAGAATTCTCTCAGTTTTTGTTTATCAAGGAATGTCTATTTTGCCTTCATTTTTGAAGGCTATTTTGCTGCATATAAGATTCTTGGTTTACAAATTTTTTTCTTTCAGAACTTTGAAAATATCTTCCTACTGCCTTCTAGTCACCACTCTTTCTAATATCAAGTCAGCTGTTAATCTATTGGAGTTCTCTATTACAAAAGATGTTTTTCTATTGTTGCTTCCAAATTTTTCTCTTTCAACATTTTTATCATGATGTGTCTGTGTGCATATCTCCTTGTATTTATTTTACTTGGAATTTGTTGAGCTTCTTGGATATATAGATTAATGTTTTTCATCAAATTTGGGAAGATTGGAATATTTTTGGAATATTTTTTCTGCTCTGTTTTAGTTTGCCAAAGGGCTGCCAACGCAAAGTACCAGAAATGGGTTGGCTTTTATAAAGGGGATTTATTTGGGATAAAAGCTTATAGTTCCAAGGCTGAGAAAAGTCCAAATCAAGGCACAAAGTCAGCTACTGTTGATTCTGTTGTCCAGGCATGTGGCAAAGCAAGATGGCCACCAATCTTTGCCGAAGTCTCAGCCTTCTATTCCAGGCTCACCTTCTCCTCTTGAGCTGCTCTGTGGGCCCAGCCTCTTGGGGACTTTGTACTTAAGCAATCTTCTAGTCCTCTCTCATAGCAGGATCAAATATGGTGGCTTCCTTTTCCTGTGTCTGTTTGTCTCTGTATCCATTTTTATCAGACCCAGGAAGAGGGCAGAGACTCAACCTGAGTCATGGCTCACTGACATAATTCAGTCAAAATGGTCTTACATCCACAGGAATGAATTAGTTCTCTTTATGAGATTCACAAAAGAATTTCAAACTGCCACATTTCATCATTTTCTGTGCTTTTAATACCTCCATTACATGTATGTTGGTATGCATAATGATGTATTATATTTCTCCAAGACTTTATTCATTTTCTTCATTTATTCCCTTTCTGTTCTTCAGATTGCATAATCTCTATAAATCTATCTTCAATTTTGCTGATTCTTTCTTCTGCCAGTTCAAATATATTGCTAAGTCCCAAGAGTGGATTTTTCTAGTTTATTATACCTTTCAAGTACATAATTTACACTTGGTTCTTTTTTATAACTTCTATGTCTTTATTGCTATTCTCTATTTGATAAGAATAGTTATCATACCTTTCTTTACTTCTTTAAGCATGATTTACTTTACTTCTTTGAACACATTTATAATGCCTGCTTTCATGTCTTTGTTATATTAAAAACCTGGGCCATTTAACAGTTTCTGTTGCTGTGGCAGTTTGATATAGTTATGAATTCCAAAAACAGATACTGCATTATGCTTGTGAACTGGTCTGTTCCTCTGGGCATGATTAAGTTATGATTAGGGCTTTGATTGGGCCACATCAGTAGACGTTGAGTCCTACTCAGAGACAAAACTACATGGCGGAGCAGAGGAGTTAGTTGGAGTTTTGATGTTGGAATTCTGATGCTGTGTTTCAATGCTGGAACCCGGGGAAGTAAGCACACAGAAGAGCTTGGTCATGATGAAGGAGAGAAGTCCCCAGGAAAAGAGACAAGCCATTTGCCTGACAGTTCACAGCTAGCCTTGTGGAGAGAAGCAAAGCTTAGAGAGCCTCATATGCTACAGCTGACCTTCTGGAAGAAACAGGAGCTGAGCCCGGAGAGAAATGGAGCCCCAGGAAGAGAGCAACCCAAGAAGCCTGAACCCTGGCAAACGTCAGCAGCTGTCTTGCTCCAACACGTGGCAACAGACTTTGGTGAGGGAAGAAACTTATGCTTTACCACCTGGTAATTGTAAGCTTCTACCCCAAATAAATAACCTTTATAAAGACCAACCGATTTCTGGTATTTTGCATCAGCACCCCTTTGGCTGACTAATACAGTTGCCTGCTTTTTTCCTCCAGTTTATAGGTCACATTCTCCTGTGTCTTTGCATGTCTCATAATTTTTTGTTGAAAACCAGGTATTTTAGGTAATATGCTCTAGAAAATATGGATACCAATCCCCCTTCCATTTTTAAGGAAGCACCAGGGATTGAACCCATACAATTGACCTCATACATGGAAAGCAGGTGTTCAACCACTGAGCTACGCCTGCTCCCCCTGCTGTAGCTTCTTTTTGTTGTTTGCTTGTTTGTTTAGCACTTTGGCTGGACTATTTTAATGAAGAACACTTCCCCTGCAGTGACTGAAACTTGGATGCACAAAATATTGTTAAACAATATTTGATAAAAACAAAAAGGAAAAGAAAGAAATGAGGGAAATTATCAAAAAAAAAAAAAAAGACAAATCTCTAAGATATCTTAATTTAAATATCAAGTTGTTTCATATTTCAGTCTGTATTTTTCCCATGACTCAACCCACATCAATGTACATATTACTTGAATATGATTATCAATTCTTCCCCATGCTCTTCAATTGTGATTTATAAACAGGGAATTTTCTAAATCTTACCTCAAGCAGAGCTGCTGCAGGATCACCCTGTAGACTTTTCCCCAGTTTGTCAACCTCATCTAATAGGAACACTGGATTGTTAACTCCAACAGTCTTCAAGCCATTGATTATACGACCAGGCATACTGCCAACATAGGTGCGCCTACAGAAAGCAAGCAGAAAATTTATGATGATGAGATATCAGGATGCAAAAGCAATGCTGTTTAGAAATCAAAACTCAGGATTGGGAAAATGCAACTTACCTATCCCTATAATATAGCAAAGATGTACTATATATATTTAAAAGGCACTTTGATGTATTAAAAAAGCTTACCAGGTTCAATTCTTACCTTATTTTCTATTTATTCTGGCTACACGATGTGTATGATTCTGAAAGAACTGTATCTCACTCAATGTGGAAAAACATTACATTTATGTAATATAGGTATGGTTCTTACTTTTCAAGACCCCCAAATAGTCAAAGTACCCTATGTATTTGATCCCTATGGTTTTCATGATTTTTTCAGTGTCCCTCTTGCCACAAACACAACCATTATCTTTATATAATGAAATGGCTGTCCCAGGGCTGGTTAAAACAACATCATCATGAAGGAGAAGGAGATTAGAATCGGGTCAAAGGGTCACATGAAATGTAGACAAAAAATATATAATGAAAATCCTAAACTCTTATTTTCAGAGACAATAATCTATTATCATTTATACTAAGAGGATTTGGGGTCAACAGTATTTATATCAAAATTCCAGGGAGCAAATGTAGCTCAAGTGGTTGAGCACCTGCTTCCCATGCACGAGGTCCTGGGTTCAATCCCCAGTACCAAAAAAAAAAAAAAAAAGCCCATTAATTCTGATCTTTCAAATAAAACCATGTTCACCCCACATGCACTAATTGGTATAATCAAGTTCAGCCAGAAATTTTGTTGAGTATTAAAACGTTAGAGTGCTCGCTTCGGCAGCACATATACTAAAATTAGAACGATACAGAGAAGATTAGCATGGCCCCTGCGCAAGGATGACATGCAAATTCGTGAAGCGTTCCATATTTAAAAACAAAACAAAACAAAAAAAAACGTTAGAGAGGTTACTTTATGATATTTGAACATCTATACATAATTATAATAGATGTAGAATGTGGCATGAAATAAACTTTATTTTAGGCAGCAATTTACAAATTTTAAGTACAGTCTTCTACTTAAGTCACAGTCAAAGCAAATGGTGTTTCTGAAAAAGCATAAAAGTCAGATTGCCTAAAAGAAATTGATCAATGTATAAAGGGAACAGCAGAAGTTATCTCATGACCTGCACTAAGCTGTTTCACAGACCAGACCTTAATTCTGCCACATGATTAGTATAAAGTAGGACAGAATAGAGTGACCTTTGAAAAGACAAGAAAGCCTTCAAAATATCAAGGGAATGGCTTTCAGCCACAGAAGGTGACCAAGGCACTGGAACCAGATAAGTAAACATTGTCAATAAGGAATTAATACATTCATGATTTCAAGATCAGATCAGGACAAGACCCAAAATTAATAAGGTCTTTAATAAAATGATTTCTCTAGAGAACTTACAGATTTGCCGCTACTCTGTGATCTTTAAGAGGAGGGAAGGGAAATTTTTTAAAAATCTCAAAGCCCATGAGTCATTACTGCATTAATTACTTTTTGAAAAGACCTCAAAAAACAGGTACTAAAACTTCTAGACCTAAAGTCACTGGAGAGCAAATAACATTCTAGGAAGGTGCCCCTTCTATTGAAGTAGAAACCTAGATACTAATTACTGTTCACAAACAATTCCTCCTAAACTTTCCTTTGCTTTCCAGAGTCTTTAGAATAAGGTCCGGAATCCTTTGTTTGGAATTCAAGATTCTTCGCAATCTGGTCTCTGCCAACCTTTCTAATTTGCAGTCATTATTTTTTCGCTTCGGTCCAAATCAAGACCCTATTACACCCTGTGGGCTTTTTTTTTTTTAACCTTTGTTAATAAGCTGCCTTCCTGCCCTTAATACTTTCCCTGCCTCCATAAACTCTACCTTTAAGACTCAGCTCCTCTAACAAACTTTCCCTGACCACTTCTCACAAAATGATCTTCCAATAATGCAATGCCTAAGGCATGCAACTCATCTGATGGATGCTTACACACATCACTTCAATCTCTGCCTCTACCATCACATGGTATATTCTTCCTGTGTGTCTGTCTCTCTGTATGTCTTCTCTTCTAAGGACACTAGTCATATTGGATTAAGGCCCCACCCAACTCCAGTATGACCTCATTTTACCTTAATCAATTATATTTGTAATGACCTTTTTTTTTTTTGGTAAGGTCACATTCTGATGCACTGGTGGCAGTGCTGGTGGCAGGCAGGGCAAGAGCTTCAATATACCTTTTTTAGGGAACAAAATTCAACTCACAGCAGGTAACAAGAGGATACAACCTCCTCTAAAGAGCAGGTGAGCACTTTGATAGCAGAGGGTGGGTCTTAATACATAGTAGCTCTGGATACACAGCTGCAAAATTGTTCCCCAAACAGAAGCTTCTCCTATGTATTTAAGGACACCAGATCAACCATGCCACACAAAGCATCTATCCTTTCCTACTGTTAAGGTAACACAAATCTCTGAATACTACTTCAGGCAAGTTACTTGACTGATGTCTCAGTTTCCTCATCTGTGAAATGGAGATAACAATAGTTCCAACCTCATGGATTCCATGAGCATTATGAGAGAACAGAGGTTAAATACACATAAGCTTTCAAAAGATGTTAATTGTTATTAGTAACAGCTACTTAAAGTCCACTTCTGGCTTTCTGAAAAAAAGCACAAAAGCAGAAATCAGTATACTTGAATCAGTATACCTCATGGAGCAGCTCTTATAAGAGTGTGCACCATGCACACTCAAAAATGAATGCCCTTAGTGCTCTTCAATCACCCAAATATATACCAGTAGTCAAAGCAAAAAGATAACCATTTTACTTCGGGGGGGGGGGCGGAGAGCACAGAGACCACTGAAAATGTCTATAATGTGATTTTACATTAAAGCACAGAGGAGCCACATTAACCAATACCTGAATGCTATCTTTTTTTTTTTTGACATTTGATTCTAAACAAGGTGGTGGGTTTGACCTAATGACCTGTGATCTGGGCCATCTGGAATGTGTATTTCTTTCTAGAATCAAAGGAAATGAAAACTATTGATCTAGATCTTAACTAGTTATTAAATGGAAAAAGTTAACATTTTTTTCCAGTTATTATAAGAGAAGAAATTTAGATTTATCAGAGACCACTCCAGAAATGTAGGATGCTATGTCTTTTATATGCTGTATTTGTTTGAGGATAATTTTCTATTTAGTATAGTCTTTTGCCAAAAAGTATGGTAGCATACAATTCACTGACTAAAGATATATAATATACTTTAAATAAATATGTAAAATTTGAAAGATTATGAAAAAAATGCAGCAAAACACAAATTAAAATGTTCTCTTTCAACATTTACAAACAAAAACATTTCTTAGGAAATCAGCATACCATAATATCTTCTTGGGAAACTACTTGGGTGATAATAAAAATAGCACTCATTTACAATCTACAATTTCCTTAAAGACAAGATACCAGTCTTTTCTATGTCCTTCTTCCTCATGATACAGCAGCTAAAGAGCAATGTAGCTTGACACAGGAAAATATGAAAACACTGTATGACTTCAATAACATCATTCAGCCTGAATACACGATTACCTAGAAATTTCTCCTAAAATTGAAGTAAACATGCTGATTTTAAAATATATGAATTTGGGGGAGGATTGTGGGAAGATGGTAGAGTAGGAAGCTCCAGTAATCAGTCCCTACAACAAATATCTATTGAACTAGCAGGAACTGTCTAATCAACTACCTTGAAACTCTGAAGTCTAATGGAACACTGTGCAAAATCGAGGGAAAAGCTGGACAATGAGGCTGGTAAATTATGTAATTACCAGTGAATTTCACCTTTAGTGAAGCGGCTACCAACCCATGCCCCAAAAGTACGGCAGGCAGTAGTGGGGACTGCAGTCTGGGCTCCTGGTGCAGTTTGTTAGTGCCAGAGTGGGCTAATAAAAACTTAGTTCTCCAAAATCTGGGCGTGTATGGTCTGATCAGCTAATTCACATCACTGGGGTGCCAACTCTAAGGGTGGTCATTGTTCTAATACCTCTCAGACAAAAGCAGCAGAGGAGTCTTAAAGAGACAGGAACTTTTTTTTTTTTTTTTTTTTTTTTTCCTTTACATTCCCTGTTTGGAAGCAAAAGTAGTTTGGAAACAAACTGAAAGCTTAGGCCAACAACAACAAAAATAATAAGAAATTTCAGAGGAGTGGGAGGACTAAATTTCCAGAATTATAACAGCATAATACTCAGAATGGCCAGTTTTCAACAAAAAATTATAAAACACACAAAGAAACAGGAAAGTATGGCCAAATTCACAGGGAAAAAAAATTGCCAGAAACCACCCCTAAGGAAGTTCACATATTGGAAATATTAGTGAAAGACTTAAAATCAATTGTCTTAAATCTCTTCAAAGAACTAAAAGAATCCATATACAAAGAACTAAAGGAAATTAGGAAAACATTACCTAGCCAAAATAAAGAGATGGAAATTACAGAAAGGAACAAAACAGAAATTTTGGAGGGCCTAAGTACAGTAAATGAAATGAAAAACTCATTATATGGATTCAACAGCAGATCTGAACAGGCAAAAGAAAGGACCAGAAAACTTGAAGACAAAACAAGTGAGATAATCCAATGTAAGGATCAGGAAAAAAAAGATAATAAAGAAATATGGGGAAGCGGCTGTGGCTCAATCAGTAGGGCTCCCGTTTACCATATGGGAGGCCC
>JAKSZT010049868.1:0-12888 GCA_026826555.1 Tolypeutes matacus | reverse complement strand
GGTGGGGTCCCGGGGCCACCGGGTTAAGGCAAGCCCGCCCGCCCGGGGTGGTTTGGTGACCCAGGGAGGAAAAACAAAAAAGGGGGTTTAAATTAAAAAAAAAACAAAAAAGTAAAAAAAAAAAAAAAAAAAAAAAAAAAAAGAAATATGAACAGAGACTGAGGGACCTGTGGGACACCATAAGAATATCAACATATGCATCACTGAAGTCCCACAAGGATGAGAGAGAGAGAAAGGGACAAAAAAGTATCTGAAGAAATAATGGTCCTAAACCTCCCAAATCTTATGAAAGGGATAAATATCCACATCAGGGAAGCAAAATGAACTCCAAGATGGATAGACTATAAGAGATTTATACCAAGACACATGATAATGAAATTGTCAAAATCCAAAGCCAGGGAATGAAGAAGATGATGGACTAGTAAGACATGGGAATCTCTTCTCCAGAAAAATAGCTAGAGGACAGGCTGAAACAGCCCCGAAAAAGATCATCTAGGGTTTAGGACAGCAGGTGAAGGCTGCACACCACCCAGAGGAGAGAGGGACAAAAGAGGGAAATTGCGACGACAGAACTGTGAGTTGGAACCAGCAGTGGCTGCTGCTGCCGGCACCCTCCCCCACACTCTTTGAATTCTCGGGCCTCTGGGCCTGCAACTACAGACAAAGGGGGCTCCAGGGATCTACCACTCACGGAAAGGGGAGAGAGAGGGACACAGCCTTAGGCTGACTCAGGTTCTGACCCGCAAATTTGGGCTGCGGAGCCCCACAGACCCTTCCACACGGTGGTTTGCCCTGGGAGCCTAGGAGGGACTGGAGAAATCCAACCCTCGCAACCTCCCTCTCTTCTAGCCTGGACTAATTGTTGAGGACTCCACAGGAGAGAGGAGACAGAGCCTGGGGCTGACCCTGCTTTTGACTCCTAGGTTTGGTCTGCCCTGTCCCTGTCCCGAGAGCCCTTTCAGGCCAGGTGGGGCTGTGCCATTGTTTGCCTTGGAACCTGCAAGGGGCTAAAGATATAAAAACCTCCCAATCTCCTCCTCTACTAACAGGGACTGATTGTTGAGGATTCAGAGGGGAGTGGAAAATCCAAAGACAATGATAGGATTTCGAAAGAAGCAAGAGAGAAACAACTTATCACATACAAGGGATCTCCAATAGGATTAACAGTGGATTTCTTATTAGAAACCATGGAAGACAGAAGCATATTTAAAGCCCTTAAAAAAAAAGACTGTCAAAAAGTTGGTTATTTTGTTTCTTTGCTGGTTGTTGGGTTTTTTTGTTTGTTTGTTTCTAGGAGGCACCAGGAACTGAACCTGGGACCTCCCATGCGGGAAGCAGGCACCCAACCACTTGAGCCACATCTGCTTCCCAAGTTTTGTTATGTTGTGTCCTCATTTTCGTCTCAAGATATTTACTGATTTCCCTTGTGATTTCTTCTTTGACCCAATGATTGTTTGAGGTGTGTTCTTACATTTCCAAGTATTTGTGATTTTTCCAGTTCTCTGCTTCTTGATTTCCAGCTTCATTCCACTGTGGTCAGAGAAAATGCTTTGTATAACTTCAATCTTTCCAAAATTTATTGAGACTTGTTTTGTGACCCAACATGTGGTCTACTCTGGGGAATAATCCACACCCACTTGAGAAGAATGTGTATCCAGCTCTTCCGGGGTGCAATGTTATGCATATGTCTGTTAAGTTGAGTTCATTATTTGTCATATTATTCAAGTTCTGTTTCCTTATGGATTTTCCATATAGATGTTTTATCTATTGATGAAAGTATTCCACTTTGGAAAGATGTCTATTTAAGTCTTTTGCCCATATGATCTCTTTATATAGCATGGAAATCAAACCCTTATCAGATAAGTGGTTTCCAAATATTTTCTCTGATTGAGTAGATTCCCTTTTCACCTTCTTGCCAAAGTCCTCTGAAGCATGAAAGTGTTTAAGTTTAAGGAGGTCACATTTATTCTTTCATTGCTCATACCTGCAGTGTAAGGTTAAAGAAACCATCACCTACCACCAGGTCTTGAAGATGTTTTCTTCTAGTTTTATGGTTCTAGCTTTTATATTTAGGTCTTTGATCTGTTTTGAGTTAATTTTGTATACATTCTTTTTGAGATATTTATTGATTTCTCTTGAGATTTCTTCGACCCACTTATTAAGAGTGTGTTGTTTAATCTCCATATATTTGTGAATTTTCCCATTTTCTGCCTGTTGTTGATTTCCAGCTTCATTCCATTATTATCAGAGAAAGTGCTTTGTATAATTTTGATCTTTTTAACTTTATTGAGGTCTGTTCTGTCAAACAACATATGGTCTGTCCTGGAGAAAGATCCATGAGCACTTGAGAGGAAAGTATATTCTGCTGTTTGGGGGTGTGATGCTCTGTATATGTCTATTAGGTTTAGTTCATTTATCATATTATTCAAACTTTCTGTTTCTTTATTGATATTCTGCCAGGATGAGCTATCCAATAATGAGAGTTGTGCACTGAAGTCTCCAACTATTATTTTAGAGACATTTATTTCTCCCTTCCATTTTGCCAGTGTTTGCCTCATGTAATTTAGGGCATCCTGATTAGGTACCTATACACTATGATTGTTATTTCCTCATGGTGAATTGCCCCTTTTATAAGTATATAATGTCCTTCCTTGTCTCTAATAATAGCTTTGCTTTCAAAGTCTATTTCATCCGAATAAGTAAAGCTACTCTAGCTTTTTGTTGTTTGGTTACTGCATGAATGGAGTATGTTTTTTAAGACTTTCACTTTCAGTCTATTTGTATCCTGGGTCTAAGGTGAGTCTCTTGTAGACAGCATATAGATTGCTTATATTTTCTTGCCTACTGTGCCAGTCTCTGTCCTTTCAGGAGTTTAATCCAATAACATTCTATGTTATTACTGCAAAGACAGCTCTTCTTCACCCATTTTGACCTTTGGGTTTTATCTGTCATATCTTCTTTGACCATTTTACAGTTTAATTACTTCTACTGATATAATCTTCATTTCTAGACTCTCTTCCAAGCCTTTCTTTCTCCTGTTTTTTCTTTTCAGGCTATAGCACCTTATTTAGTATTTCCTGTACAACTGGTCTCTTCGTTACAAACTCTCTCAGTTTCTGTTTATCTGTGAATATTCTAAACTTGCCCTCATTTTTAAAAACTTTTTTATTTTTAAAGAAGCTTTAGATTATATAAATGTTACACAAAAAATAAAGGGGAGTCCCATATGCCCCCCCACCCACACTTTCCCACATTAACAATATCTTTCATTAGTATGGTATATTTGTTACAATTGATGCACACATATTGAAACACTGCTACTAGCCATGGACTATAGTTTGCATTATAGTTTACACTTCACACTACACAATTTTAAAGGTTTTGACAAAATGTATAATGGTCTGTACCTGTCATTGCATTGTCATGCAGGACAATTTCAATGTCCCCAAAATACCTCCATGTTACACCTATTCTTTCCTCTCCCTTCCCTCAGAACCTCTGGTGGCCACTGCACCTTTATATCATGATAAAAGTTCTTCCATTGCTAGAACAATAAGTCTATAATAGAATAAGTTTACTTTAGTCCATTGTTCATTCCCCAATCTTGAGGATTTGGGGATGGTGATGTCCACTCTGTTTCCAATTGAGAGGGGGCTTAGATCCCATGGGGCAGATGGAACAAACTGTCTTGCTTGCAGTTACAGACACTCTCTATTCCTTGGGATGGTTGTTGTCCAGCATCACCTCCTTGTTAATTGTATTAGTCAGCCAAAGGGGTGCTGATGCAAAATACCAGAAATCTGTTGGCTTTTATAAAGGGTATTTAATTGTGGTAGAAGCCCACAATTACCAGGCCATAAAGCATAAGTTACTTCCCTCACCAAAGTCTGTTGCCATGTGTTGGAGCAAGACGGCTACTGACCTTAAGCCTTCCTCTTCCTCTTAAGGGTCTGTTGCCCCAGCTTCTTCTAATATCAGCTGTAGGTCATCAGGCTCTCTAGGCTTTGTCTCTCTCCCCGGGACTCGATTCTCTCCGGGCTCAGGCTTGCGTCTCTCCACAAAGCCAGCTGCAGGCTATCTCTCTTCCCAGGGCCTCTGCTGTGTCTGTGAAGCTGCCTCTATTCCTCTGTATTCTTCTCCTGTGTGTTTACTTCCTGGGCTCCAGCTAAAAACTCCCTTGTGTCCTCCTCCTCTGTGTCTTTACTTCCCCAAGCTCTACATCAAAACCCCAGCATCAAAACTCCAACTAACTCCTGGCTCTGCTATATAGTTTTATCTATGAGTCCCTTTCCCCTTAGTCCTACTGATGTGGCCTAATCAAAACCTTAATCATTATTTAATCAAGTAAAAGTGTAACCTCTGACTCCAATACAATCTAATGTGTAAACAGGCCAGTTTACAAACATAATTCAATATTTATTGTTGGAATTCATAAATAATACCAAATACTATAGTTAATATTATAGTATTAATAATATAGTATTAATATAATACAACAGTTATCCTGGGTGAGTCCAGTGAGCTGGAGAGTAAATGTTGCAACTCTGCTGAGATTCAGTTTCCCTTATTGTTGAAAGACAACCTTGCCGGATATAAGATTCTTGGCTGGCAGTTTTTCTCTTTCAGTATCTTAAATACATCATACCACTGCTTTCTTGCCTCCATGGTCTGATGAGAAATCAGCACTTATCTTATTGGGCATCCCTTGTATGTGATTAATCACCTTTCTCTTGCTGCTTTCAGGATTTTCTCTTTATCTTTGGCATTTGCCATTCTGATTAGTATGTGTCTTGAAGTAGGTCTATTTGGATTTATTTGGATGGGAGTATTCTGTGCTTCTTGGACACGGATATCTACATCCTTCAATAGAGTTGAGAAATTTTCTACTATTATTTCCTCAAATACTCCTTCTGACCTTTTTCTTTTGTCTTCTCCTCCTGGGACACCCATGATACGTATATTGCATGTCTCTTGCAGTTATTTAGTTCCCAGAGACCCTGTTAAATTTTTTTCCATTCTTTGCTTTCTTCTGTTCTTTTGTGTGTTTACTTTCAGGGGCCCTGTCTTTAAGCTCACTGATCCTTTCTTCTGCCTTTTTAAATCTCCTGTTATATGCCTCCTGTGTATTTTTAATTTCATTTATTGTGAATTTCATTCCCATAAGATCTACTATTTTTCTATATATGCCTTCAAATTCTTCTTTGTGCTTACCCAGTGTCTTCTTGATGTCCTTAATCACTTTAGCCATCTCATTGAATTTATTGAGGAGATTTGTTCAAATATCTATGATTAGTTGTTGTAACTCCTTTTTATCATCTGAAGGCTTAGTTTGTTCCTTTTTTTTGTAATTTTTTTGTTGGTGTCTTGGCATCTGATTTACTAGATGTATTTATTTTTTGGCCCCTTTTCTCTGTAGTCTAGGGCTTTCTATTTGATTGGTTTTGGGCTACAGCCCCTCTTTGATACTTGATTCAACTCAATTTGGAACCACATAGTGGCTCGGGTTTAGCCATATCTGTTTTTTTTTTATTTTTACTTTTTTAGCTCTTTTTCATGTTTCCTGCCCCTTTCCCCTTGCTGGTTGCAGAATAGGAGCCGAGGACATGGTTGGTACTGTAAGTCATGGAGGCTTAAGCTGCCTGCTTCCAAGAACTGATAAAGCTTCTCCCACACTTCTCCCAGCTGTGTGCAGTAAATACAAGCCATGCAGGGCAAGACCATCTGTAGTTGCCCAGAGAGACTGATGAAGCTCCACATTCTTCCTCCCTTGCCTGAGCAGGGATGGAGCCGCAGGTGTGGGCAGCAAACTAATCTGTGTGAGTCAAAACTAACTGCAGTTGCCCAGGTAGACTGATGAAACACTGGCCCCCCTCCTCCACTGCCAGCAGTGGGAACGGAGCTTCAGTGTGCCCAGCTATCAATTCCATGCAGGCTGAAAGCAACTGCAGTTGCCTGGAGAGGATGAGGGAGCACTATCCCTCACGTTCTGTCAGGGATGGGGATGGAGGCAGTGATGTGTCCAACCGTCTAGTCTATGTGAGTCAAAAGTCGCTCAGAGAGGCTGAGGGAACTCTATCTGTATTGCCTTGCCAGGGGCAGTGATGGAGCCAGAGCACATATAGGCCGAAAGTGGCTGCCATTGCCTGGAGAGGCTGAGGAAACACTGACATATCCTGTCCTATTGGGGGTAGGGGGTGGGGGTGGAGATGGAGCCACAGGTGTCCAACACTCCAGTCAGTGTGGGCCTAAAGTGCTTTCAGTTGCCCTGAGAGGCTGAGGGTGCGCTATCTCTCCTCCTGCCCTGTCAGGGTTAGGGATGGAATCAGAGATGTGTCCAACAGTCTAGTCTATGCAGGCTAAAAATGGCTGCAGTTGCCCAGAGAGGCTGAGGGAGCACTGTCCCTTCTGCCCTGTCGGGGAATGGAACCACAGGAGTACCAACAATTTAGCCCGTGTGGGCTGAACATGCCTGCCGTTGCCTGGAGATGTTTAGGAAATACCACACCCCTCCTATCCTATTGGGGGCGGAGATGTATCTATAAGTTTGCCCAACAATCTACTCCGTGCAGGTGAAAAGCAACTGCAGTGCCAAGAGAGCGTGAGGGCACACTATCCGTCTTCCTGCCCTGTCAGGGGCTTGGATAAAGCCACAGATGTGTCCAAAAATTGGGTCTGTATGGGCAGAAAGTGCCTGCAGTTGCCATGAGAAGCTGGGGAAACACCCTCCCCCTCCTGTCTGATCGGGGGTGGGGATGGAGCCACAGATGTGTCCAAAAATCCGTGTACTTGCAGTTGTCCAGAGAGGCTGGTGCAGGTCCTCCCAGCTTCCTCCCTTCCAGAGGTGGGAATGGAGTCTAGGCTAGGGTGGCAATCCAACCACCTAGGTGGAAAGAAGCTGGTCCTACCTTCAATGTGATTTTCAAACATCCCCACTTCCCCTCGTGCTGGGGGCAGAGTTAAAATGGAAGGTACCACTCTCTTTCTGACTTGGGACAGATTCAAACATTATCTGTTCTTAGAATTGAATTTTAGCCAGCTGACTTTACTAGTCAGTAGCTGAAGTTGGTGCCTGCCCATCTCTTCCTCCCCTGTTTTTGGGAAATGGAGCTTTCAACTCCAGCCAGAGAAGAGCTCCTGAGGTGGCTTGAGCCACCAGTGGGGGATGGGCTCTGGCCTCTGCAGCGTGGAATGCTCTACTCACGAATCTTCACTGCAGATGGGAAGTCTCCTACTTCTGTTCTTCCAAGGATGTTGTAGGTTGCTCTTCTGGTATCCTGGACCCCTCAAACATGTGATTTAGATAGCTCTGGTTGATTACTAACTGCATTGTAGGATTTGCTGACTCTTGGGGCTTGTTACTCTGCCACCATCTTGCCTCTTCTCCTCTCCCTCATTTTTGAAGGACAGTTTTACCAGACAGAGAATTTGGGGCTGGCAGTTTTTCTCTTTCATTACCTTAAATATTTCATACTACTAACCCTCTTGTCTCCATGGTTTACAATGAGAAATTGGCATTTAGTCTTATTGAGGATCCCTTGGATAGGATGGATTACTTTTCTCTTGCTGCTTTCAAAATTCTATCAGCAGTTCTGGGAAAATGGCGTTGGAGTAGGCAGGCAGGGCTCAACTATCTCATAAAAACAACAGAGAAAGAGTCAAAAGCTGTATGAGGGACCTCCTTTGCGGGTCAGCAGACCAGGACAGTGCTTCACAACTCCCAAGGCGGTAAGAGAAAGAGAGAGGAAGAATCTGAAACAACAAATGTGAGTTACCAAATAACCGCGGTGGCCGGGAAGTACTCCCATCACCACCCCCAAGACATTAAGCCAGGATAAAACCCCTGCTCACTACAGTCAGCTGAGAGAGAAACAGATATCTTCTTTCCTGTCAGTTGTTACAAGAGAAATGGGGGGGGTGTGTCAGGGGGCTTCTCTTCAGTGAAATTGGCCAGCAGAGCCTGCTATGCATCTCAGATCTTCCCAGACACAGGGAAAGTGGAGACTGAACGAAACACCTTCATGGAAAAGTCCACTGATGAGCATCATCTTCTGGCCTCTCTGGAAACTGCATGGAAAAAACATCGCTTCTAGGTCTCTCTTTACCCCCCTCCTGGGAGAAAATCTGTACCCCATTAGTGAGTCCCTGGTCCAAGTCTGATAACTTAAGCTGGGCAGTTTTAAAGACTTAGAATAAGTTGAACCAAATCTCAAAGAAGAGATGTGGAAAAACAAAACAAAACAAAACAAAAAAACACACTAGGCAATAGATAGAAAATGGCCATCAGAGTAAATTCACAAACATATTCAGGTGCCGAGACAACAGCAAAAAATTACAAGCTACACTAGGAAACAGGGAGAGATGGCCTAGACAAAGAAACAAACCAAATATCCTGAAGAGATACAAGGTTTAAGACAATTAATCAATGGCAATCACACAACTCTCCTAAAACAATTCAACGAATTGAAAGAATATATGACAAAAGAGACAAAGGATATTAAAACACTAGGTGAAAATGAAGAACAAGCCTGCAAAGAAATGTAACAGAGCTTATGAGAATGAAAGACACAATGGATGAGATTAAAAATACATTCAAGACACATAAGAGCAGATTTGATTTGCTTGAAGACAGAATTAGTGATTTTGAAGACAAAATATCTGAACCAGAAAAGACAGGAGAACAGAAAGAGAAGAGAATGGAAAAAATGGAACAGGATCTCCGGAAATTGAATGAAAATGTGAAATGCACAAACATGTGCATTATTGGTACCCTAGAAGGAGGAGACAATGGAAAAGGAGCAGAAAGAATATTTGAGGAAATAATGACCCAAAACTTCCCAACCCTTATGAAAAACATAAATATAAATATCCAAGAGGTACAGTGCACCCCAAATAAAATAAATCTGAATAATGTACCCCAAGACACCTACTATTCAGAATAACAAATATCAGAGAGAAAGAGAGGATTCTGAAAGCAGCAAGAGAAAAGCAAAGCATCACATACAAGGGAAACTTGATAAGATTAAGTGCCAACCTCTCATCAGTAACCATGGAGGTGAGAAGAAAGTGCTATGATGCATTTAATGAACTGAAAGAGAAAAACTAACAGCCAAGAATTCTGTCTCCACCAAAACTGGAGTTCAAAGACTTTACAGACAAACAAAAACTGATAGAGTATGTTACCAAAAGACCAAAATTACAACAGCCTGAAAGGAAAAAAACAAGAGCAAGAAACTTGGAGCAAAGGAGAGAAACGAAGATTATGAGGAAGGATAAATTAAAGGGCAAAAAGACAGACAATAGTAAGATATAATAATGGAAAGCCAAAGGACAAAATGGATGAAGTAAATAATCCCTTTACAATAATAACATTGAATGTTAATGGCTTGAACTCCCAAACAAAAGACACAGACTGATAGAATGGATTAAAAAAAACGAGTCATCTATTTGATGTCTAGAAGAGACTCACCTCAGACAAATATACACAACCAAGCTGAAAGTGAAAGGTTGGAAAAAGGTATTCCATACAAATAGCAACTAAAAATGAGCTGGAGTAGAAATATTAATATTGGACAAAATAGATTTTAAATGCAAAACTTTTATAAGGGATGAAGAAGGTCATTATATTAATAAAAGGGACAATTCACCAAGAAGAAATAATTATAATAATAAATATTTATGCACCTAACTTGGGTGCCCCAAGATACATGAGGCACACATTGGCAAAACTGAAGGGGAAAACAGACGTCTCTACAATAATAGTTGGAGACATCAATACACCGTTCTCAGTATTAGATAGAACATCTGGAGAGAGGGTAAATAAAGAGAGAGAAGGCCTGAATAATATGATAAATGAACTAGACCTAACAGACATTTATAGAGCAAAGCACCCCAAAGCAACAGGATATACATTCTTTACAAGCATGCATGGATACTACTCCAGGATAGACCATACGTTGGATAACAGGACAGGACTCAGTAAATTTAAGAAGATTGAAATTATACAAAACACTTCCTCTGATCATAACAAAATGAAACTGGAAATCAATAATAGACAAAGGGAAATTCATAAATATTTGGATAATAAACAATACACTCCTAAATAATCAGTGGGTTAAAGAAGAAATTGCAAGAGAATTCAGAAAATATCTTGAGGCAAACAAAAATGAGAACACAACATATCAAAACCTATGGGACACTGAAAGGCAGTGCTGAGAGGGAAATTTATAGCACTCAATGCCTACAAAAAAAAAAAAAAAAAAAGCGATAAAATTGAAGATCTAACTGCACCCTTGGAAGAATTAGAAAAACTAATCTAAACCAAGCCAAAGGAAAGAAATAGTAAATGGGAGTAAATGTGACTCAAGCTGTTGAGCGCCTGCTTCCCACATGGGAGGTCCCGGGTTCAGTTCCTGGTACCTCATAAAAAAAAACAAACAAGAAAAACAAACAAACAGCAACAAAATCCAACTCATGGGAGCCAATGTGGCTCAAGTTGAGTGCCAGCTTCCCACATACGAGGTCTCCGGTTCAATTCCCGGTCCTAGTACCTCAAAAAAAAAAAAAAAAAAAAAAAGTAAAGATCAGAGCAGAAATAAATGAAAACAAGAACAACAAAAAAAAAAAACAATAGAGAGAATCAACAAAATAAAAAGTTGGTTCTTTCAGAAGATCAACAAAATTGACAAACCTTTAGCTAGACTAACAAAGAAAAGAAGAGAGAAGATGTAAATAAAGAAAATCAGAAATGAGAGGTTGGACATTACCACTGACCCTGCAGAAATAAGAGATCATAAGAGGATACTATGAAAAAATGTATAACAAAAAACTAGACAAAGAACGATATAGAAACACATGAACCGGAGGACTTCCGGGAAGATGGCGGACTAGTAAAACACGGGAATCTCTTCTCCAGAAAAATAGCTAGAGGACAAGCTGAAACAGCCCCGAAAAAGATCTTCTAGGGTTTAGGACAGCAGGTGAAGGTTGCACACCACCCAGAGGAGAGAGGGACAGAAGAGGGAAATCGCGACTACAGAACTGTGAGTTGCAAGTAGCAGCTTCTGCTGCTGCCGGCACCCTCCCCCACACTCTTCAGAATTCTCAGGCCCC
This sequence comes from Tolypeutes matacus, assembly GCA_026826555.1. Classification (NCBI taxonomy): domain Eukaryota; kingdom Metazoa; phylum Chordata; class Mammalia; order Cingulata; family Chlamyphoridae; genus Tolypeutes; species Tolypeutes matacus. Next base: position 1,779 of record JAKSZT010049868.1, on the reverse strand, counting down.
TGGGCCTGCGACCACAGACAAAGGGGGCTTCAGGGATCTGCCACTCCCGGAAAGGGGAGAGAGAGGAACACAGCCTTAGGCTGACTCAAGTTGGGACCTGAAATTTGGGCTGCAGAGCTCCACGGACACTTCCACACGGCGTTTGCCCTGGTAGCCCAGAAAGGAGTGGAGAAATCCGATCCTCGCAACCTCCCTCTCTTCTAGCCTGGACTAATTGTTGAGGACACCACGGGAGAGGGGAGAGACAGCCTGGGGCTGACCCTGCTTTTGACTCACAGGTTTGGTCTGCCCAGTCCCAAGAGCCCTTCCAGGCTGGGTGGGGCTGCGCCATTGTTTGCCTTGGAGCCTGCAAGGGGCTAAAGATATACAAACCTCCCAATCTCCTCCTCTACAAACAGGGACTGATTGTTGAGGATTCAGAAGGGAGTGGAAATATTTCCTAGCTGGGAAAAGGGGGGCGCTACGAGAGAAGTCTGGAGAACTGTCTCAGAAAGTTTGAATCACAGGGCTCCTAGCCCCCAGACAGGAAGCTCTATCACATTGATCTGGTCTGTGTCACAACAAATACGCTATGATCAGGCATTGAATTGAGAGCTGCCAACAAGTGCCATCTCCTGACAGACCAAGGAAGTACACATAAGAAAATTAATAAGTAAGAGTCTTTTCCTGGCCCCTATAACCTCCCTGACCAAGGCCCTAGGAAACGACTCTACAACCAATTACTGGGTCCAGAGCCCAGTTTTGAGCAACCAGCAGAACAATCCTAACAATCAAGGTTGAGCTAAAAATCAAAGAGCAGTGGTAACTCACAGCCGCCTGCCACTAAAACTCCATAAAAGAGAAAGAGATAGAGCATCTAAGTAAAATACAAACTAACCAGATGCCTAAGCACCAACAAAAAATTACGAGCCATACTAAGAAAATAGAAGACATGGCCCAAGAAAAGGAATACAGCAAAGTCCCAGAAGAGATGCAGAATTTAAGAGAACTAATCAGTGAGATGAGCATACATTTCCAAAATCAAATTTTTTTGATTCTCTTGATGAAAGAGAATATAGTTAAAGAGATCAATGACATCAAGAAGTCATTGAGTGAACGTAAAGAAGAATTTGAAATCATGAACAGAAAAGTAACGGAGTTCATGGGAATGAAAGATACAATAGGTGAAGTAAAAAATACATTTGAAGCATACAAGAGCAGACTCGAAATGATAGAAGAAAGAATAAGTGATACTGAAGACAGAGCAGCTAAAATTGAAGAGAAAAGAATGGAAAAAATTGAGCAGGGGCTCAGAGAGTTGAATGACAACACAAAACGCAAGAACATATGTGTCATTGGAGTTCCAGAAGAAGAGAAAGGAAAAGGGGCAGAAAGAGTATTTGAGGAAATAATAGCTGAAAAATTTCCAACTCTCATGAAAGAAATGAATTTTTCATGTCCAAGAAGCACAACGTACCCCAATAAGAATAAATCCAAATAGACCTACGCCAAGACACATATTATTCAGATGTCAAATGTAAAAGATAAAGAGAAAATGCTCAGAGCAGCAAGAGAGAAGCAAACGATCACGTACAAATGACGTCCAGTAAGACTTTGTGCAGATTTCTCTTCAGAAACCATGGAGGCGAGAAGACAGTGGTTTGATACAATTAGAAAACTGAAAGAGAAAAACTGCCAGCCGAGAATTCTTTATCCAGCAAAACTGTCCTTCAAATATGAAGGTGAATATAAAGTATTCACAAACAAACAGAAACTAAGAGAGTTTGCAAAAAAGAATCC
>JAKSZT010049867.1:0-99319 GCA_026826555.1 Tolypeutes matacus | reverse complement strand
AAATAAATAAATAAATAAATAAATAAATAAATAAATAAATAAATATCTGGAAAAAAAAACAACTCTTACTGTGGTCTGAAACGATCTTATTAATGTGCTTACCTGTATAATGGCTGCCTTTCCCCATTAAAATACAGACTTTAGAAAGCAAGTGTGACTTGGTCAATGCTGTATTGTCAGTGCGTAAAGAGAATAGGTGCTCAGTTGGTATTTGTTGGATGAGTGGATGGGAAATGCATACAGGAAAAAATGGCCAGGGCAAAGATGTTTCACTTTGAATGGGGAATTTGAAAATGTGGATCTTTGGGTGACCTCTGTCAGCCACAGGCTGTGATTTGGGACCAACCCCTCCCTTTCTGGAGAATTGGGATAGGAGTCCCTGGAGAGTCCTTAGGTTTTAAATTTCTAGGATATTCTCAGAAAGGGAGAAACTCTACTAATTCCTGGCCAGGAGTTTCCTATTATTGAGTGTATCAGTTATCTATTGCTGTCTATCAAATTTCCCCAAAACCTAGCAGCTTAAAAGAACAAAATGTGTTATCTCACAGTTTCTGTGCGTCAGAAATTTGGGAGTGGCTTAGATGAGAGGTTCTAGAACAGGGTCTTTTATGAAGTTGCTGCCATGCTTCACAGGGCTGCCGTCATGTGAAGGCTTGACTGGGGCTGCAGGATCTACTTCCAAGATGGTGCACTCACATGACTGTAGGCAGGAGGCCCCAGTTGCTCACTGTTCATTGATAAAAGGCCTTGGTTGTTCATCACACATACTTCTTCATCGGGTAGCTTGAGTGTTCTCGTGACAAGGTGGCTAGATCCCTAGAGCAAGTGATCCAAGAGAGAAAACAAGGAGATAGACTTTATTTTTATTAAAAAAATTTTTTTCTAAGATACTTAGATTATGCAAATGTCACATAAAAAATATAGTGGATTCCCATATGCCCCTCTCCCCATACCTCTCAGATTTTCCCACATTAACAACATCCCTCATTAGGGAGGTACATTCATTGCAATTGATGAACACATTTTGGAGCATTGTTACTAAGCATGGATTAAAGTTTACATTGTAGTTTACTCTCTCTCCCACACAGTTATGAAGGCTATGCAAGATTTATAATAGCCTATATCTGTTGTTGTGATGTCACTCAGGACAATTCCCAAGTCCCAAAAATGCCCCTGTATAGCACCTGTTTTTCCCCTCTACCTGCCCTCAGAACCTCCAGTGGCCACTTCCTCCATATCAATGATATAATTTCTTCCATTGCTAGAATCACAATAAGTCTATTGTAGAATACCAATAAGTCTACTTTAGTCCACTATTCATTTCCGAAACCTGAGGATTCTGGGATGGTGATGTCCACTCCACCTCTAATTGAGAGGGAGCTGTGATCCCATAGGGCTGATGGATGGGACTTTCTGGCTTGCATTTGTAGACTCTCTTGATTCCTTGGTATGGTAGTTGTCCATCACCACCTCCATGTTAGTTGTCCTGGGTGAGACCAATGAACTGGAGAGTAGGTGTTGCAACTCCAATGAGATTCAGGGCCAAGCTGCCACATGGAAAGCTCAAAGATTTAAGTCTCTTGGACGTACACCTACCAACTCTAGTACTAATTATAGGTTCAAATAGAAGGACAGAAGAGCCATGTTTAGAGAAACCACAACTGAGTCCAACTCTGTCACTCTGGGGAGCATAAATTCCAAAGTAAGGCCCACTGGCAAGGCACCAAACTCCCGAGCTACCTGCCCTGACTATAGTGTCTGGATGTCTCCAGAGCCCTCAGGAGCCCCAATATTTGGGGTAGTATCTACTTGGGCAGTCAAAGAGATCCTGCTGAGACATGCATAAGCATAATCTTTGGAATGACTTCCCAACTCACTTTGAAGTCTCTTAGCCATATAAACTTATTTGTCTTTATCTTTTTCCCCTGTTGGTCAAGGTCTTTTTCCAGTTGCATTTGTAGTTGGTGCTTGGTAGTATTCTCTCGGTGCCAGGGAGGCTCATCCTTGGGAATCATGTTCCATGCTGGGGGGAAGGTAATGTTTTTATCTGCTGAGTTTGGTTTAGAGAGAGATCACATTTGAGCAATAAGGAGGCTCCCAGGAGGCAACTCTTAGGCACCCTATAATACTAGGCTAAGTTTCAATTTCAAGAGGAAAGTTTCATACGCACAATCATCAATATTAAGGGCCTGTCAGTGGACATCCTCCTTTACTAGTCATTGCCCCTGTACTCGGGGGATTCTTGCTGATCTATTAGAGAATGTAGCAGAGCTCCCCAGGATGGGAATTTGATATTCCTTTGGTTATTGTGTAAATCTCCACCCACCATGACAATGTCCCAGGAGATTGCCTTTTAATGACATGTCTCAGAAGTGACACATCATCACTTTTGCCTTAATTTATTTTTAGAAGTAGTCACTAAGTCCAACCCACACTCAAAGGGTAGGGAATTAAGCTCCACTTTTTGAAGGGAGGGATATTTAAAGAATGTGTGGACAAATTTTTAAACTACTATACGAAGAGAGGTATCTCCTCTTTGCCAAGACTAACCCTACTCCCTTCTGCTTCTCTTGGGTCTTTGAGGCATCCACCATTCCCTGTGTACCTTGTCTCTCCTCCTTACTAATTCATTTTCTCAGAAGTACACAGAGCTCCAGCATTCTTAAAAATACTTTTTACTCCTAGTTGCTATCCTTTGGTACTGTGATCTGGCTCCCCACTAGCACCTCCCTCCTCCCACCTCTCTCTTTACCTCATGCCTCCACTGGCTTCTCTTCCTGCTTCCACTCTCTGAACATAGACATTCCCTCATGCTCTTTCTCTAGAGACTCTTGCCCTTGAACATTTCATTGGCTCCTATGATTTTAGACATCCCCTCTAGGCAGATGATATCCCAAAGCATGCTATTCTCTTAAGTTTCATTCTCAAATTTCCTTCCTGTCTGCCAGAGTTCTCCATCTGGATACCCAGAGGCCACTCATTCTGCCATGTCTAAATTTGACACCCCTACCCTGACTTTGCTTATCATTCCCAATCACTAAGATGCAAAACCTCAGGCACTCTGACCCTCTGAGCTCACTGCTGAGCCCTTTGGATTTTACCACCTCCACCACTCCGCTAATCTACCATGAGAGTTTCCTAAGTGGTCTCAGTCTGCTCAGCATGCCAATTGCTCCTAGTATAGCAGGGCTTTTGTTCAAAAACTTTCAGCATCTCCTCCTGGTTACTGGCTCCTCCTGGAATGTGTTTTTTAATTTGGTACCCCAGGTCTCACAGCATGTGAGCTAGTGGTGATTTAATGTTTCACATGAAATAGGCTTGAAATCCTCAGACCTGGGATGAAATTCTGGATGTTCCACTTCTGGTGTGAACCTGGGCAAACTGTTTCACCCTTTGTAAGCCTGTTTTCTCATCTCTAAAAGAGGGACTGCACTATATCCAATAATGCGTTTTGAGGGTTAAATGAGATTATGTATGTAAGGTACTTATACTTTTTCACATTAAACCTCGAAATACATTGCAGCCTCTATATTATTATCGTGTATGAAAGTGCTTAGCAAAAAAAGTGCCTGCCACAAAGTAGGTACTCAACAATTCAGTGCTTTTCAAGGTGTTACTTGAGATTTGTACCTTTGGTGTTGCATAATTTAAAAATTACTTTTCCAGTTACCTTTCCATTTATGACAAATGACAGTGGTTGTCATAATGCATATATGTTAATATAGAACAGGGGTCAGCATTTTTTTTCTGTAAAGGACCATATAGTAAATATTTTAGGCTATGCAGGCCATGTGGTCTGTGTCACAACCACAATGCTGCTGCTGTAGCATGAAAGTAGCCATAGAAAATACATAAATGAATGGGCAAGGCTGTGTCCAAATAAACTTTATTTAAGGACACTAAACTTTGAATTTCATATTTGAATTTCAATTTCCAAGTGTCATGAACTATTACTTTTCTTTCTATTTTTTTCAACATTTAAAAAATGTAAAAACCTTCTCACCTTACATGCAATGCAAAAACAGATGGTGGTGAGCTGGATTTGACCCAGTAGGCCTTTTGCTGACTGCTGATATAGAGTGTTCTTTTAATTTAAACCTAAAACAGTAAATTAAGAATATGAAATAAGTAATGATTTGTGGGTCTGGAAAATATTCTGACAGTGGTGCAAGAATCATCTAAGTTTGGACAATAGAGCAATAAATGTTTATTGTCCGTAAAGGTCTACAACCTGATTCAACCTAACTGTCCGGTTGCATCTCCCCAGGCCCCAGCCAAACTGGGCATCTGTCTCCCCAGACACACCCTGCATATGTACAGTCCCTTGGTCTGGAATACCCCCTTGCCATCATCCTCATTAAAACCACATCCTTTAAGGGCCACACTAAATACTGTCTTTGTTAAGAATGCTACAATAATTCCTCCCACCCCCACAAACGGTATCTTTCCCTCCCTATCCCTCTCTTCATGCCCTGCCCTTTCAGTAATAACTTTCTGGCACCTCCGTATTGTACTGGTGTTATAGATATTTGGCTATTTATTCTAATCTTCTCTAGGTCAGAGACATTATATCTTGCTCAGGATCCCACAGTGCCTGGCTCAGAGCAGGCACTCAAAACACATTTCTTGAATTTTGTTTCCTTGAATTGAAAATGGGATTTGCCATTATTCTGGCCACTGTGTGACTGATATAATGGAGTAAGAAACGATTAGCCAGTGGAAATTGTAGTGAATGAGGTGGGGGTCTGGAGAGCATGGTGGGAGGCTGTGCAGGGGAAAGGCCACACCTGTGTGGCCTACCTGGCGGAGAGTCGGGTTTGGCCTGAGCGGTCGGATGGCTGGTCTGTCTTAGTTATACCTTCGGCAGGAAGCGGGTCTGAATAGAGAAAAAAGTAGGCTTCCTGGAGCTTCCCACGCATCTGAGAGGCTTAGCAAAGGGCACACATTGAAATTCAGCTGCTGATTCTCTCTGGGCCTCAGGAGAGCCGAGTTCAGTGAAGATACATATTGTGCCCCAGTTCCATGGAATGAATTAGGCTCTGATGCAATTCGCAATAGACCTTAATCACGAGCCCATCTCGCTGCTTCAATACAGGCGGGCTTTGTCATTTCTCTGAGGGAATCACTGCCATTTCTCTTCCAGGCTCAAAGCAGCTCCCTCTGCCCCATCTAAGCCCTGATGAAATGGCATTTAAATCGCTCTGGTTACCAGGTTTCATTAGGTAAGGAGGCCCGATTAAGCAGTGTGGCCCAAATAACCTTTGTGGTACAGACACTGTTTTCCAAAGCCAACGAGAAGTCTTGCCAAATTAAAGTATGTCAGGATGAGATACGATGGATATCAGTTTCCTTCTCTCTGGCACTGGAGAAGATTCATTAAATGCTTGGGAAGTGCTTTGAAATTTTAAGCTAAGAATTATTGTTCTGTGTAATAGGGAAAAAATAGAACTCTTGGCTCACTAAAGCTGTAATGTTGTAAGTCTGAGCACTATTTTCAGGGTATCTTTGCGAACTACATTTTTATTAAAAGAAAGGAACAAAAAGAAAAGAAAATGGTCTATAAACACACATATACATATGCTGGAAAGTCGCTTGGGTTAATCAATGTTTCTCTTGATTAAGAAACCAAGTGGGAAGAAGCTAGTTCTTATTGCCTGCCTAAGAAACAATTACTAAGCATCACTTTTTAAATGTGTAGGGACAGTGTCACTAGAATCTTAGCAGACAGGCATTTGCTTTCTTTCAATAGGATCAAGTGAATGAAAGGCTGGGAGCCTGAAATCGTGTAAACATGGAGATCAATGACCTTCAATGGCCTCTTCTGTCCCAATATAACTAAACTGATGGCAACATCCTTCTCCCTCCACTTAGGTGGCAGACTTGCCTAGGGACGTTTTTGCCATGTTTCCAGATGTTCTGTGATATTTGAAAGAGGGACATCCTCAGTGGCTTCTCAGGGTTTATGCTTCCTTTCGCGTCTGTCTGCATTAGTTTGCTGTTGCTGCTGGAAAATTTGCCACAAATTTAGTGGCTTTAAAACAAAGCAAATTTTTATCCTACAGATAAAATTAGTGGTTGGGTTCCTTTCTGGAAGTACAGGGAATCGAACCCAGGACATTGTACATGGGAAGCAGGTGCTCAACTACTTGAGCTACATCTGCTCCCCTATCCTACAGTTCTTGAGTCTGAAGTCAGTCTCACTGGCAAAAGTCAAGGTTTTGGCAGGACTTGCTTCTTCTGGAGGCTCCAGGGGGAGAATCCATTTCCTTGCCTTTTCCAGCTTCTAGAGGCCACCCAATATTCTGTGGCTCGTGGGCCCTTCTTCCATCTTCAAAGCCAGCAATTGGTATCTTCAAATCTCTGCCTGTCTGACCTCTGCTTTTGTCATCCCACCTCCTTCTCTGATTGCCCCGTTTCCTTCATTCCTTATAAAGATGTTTGTGATGACATTGGACCTGCCCTGAGTATCCAGCATAATCTCCTCATCTCAAGATCCTTAAATGAATCAATCTGCAAAGTCTCTTTTTCCATATAAGGTAACACCGTCACAGGTTTGGGGCAGGGGTAGGATGTGAACATCTTTGGGGGGCCATTATTCTGTCTACCAGTCTCCATTTCCCAAAACCTTTCCAGCTCTGTCTACTCAAGCCAGACCCTGCTCTAAATGCTTTACATGTATTAACTCATTTAATCTTCCAATCACCCTAAGAGAGAAGACTATTATTATAGTTGAGGAGACTGAGGGAAAGTGTTCAAATATTTGTCCAGAATCAATGTTTAGAGCTCGAGTCAAGGCAAGTAGCTTCCAAGCAAAGATGACACAGATTTTGTCTCTGTCCTTAAAGACATTTTTGTGATCCTTATTATTTTTAATTATTAAAGTAACACAATGTATGTGGTTAAAAATAATTCAAATGAAAATCGGTCTCCAAATCCTCCTTACCAAAAATAATCCTTTTAACCACTGTAGCTTTGGTGGTTGCAGTGTTCAACACTATACCCTAAATGTTATACTTCCACCTTAAAAAAAAAAATTATCAACATAAAGAGTTGTGAGGAAAAGGCAGCCAACTCAATGGGAAAAAATATTTGGAAATCACATATCTAATCAGAGTTTAATATCCAGGATATATAAAGAGATGTTACAACTCAACAATAAAAGACAAATGACCCAATTAAAAAATGGGCAAAAGACTTGAATAGACATTTGTCCAAGAAGAAATACAAATGGCAAAAAAAAAAAAACCATGAAGAAATGCTCAACATCACTCATGATTAGGGAAATGCAAATCAAAACTACAATGAGATTTCATTTCACACCTATCAGAATGGCCACTATTTTTTTTTTTTTTTACCGGGAGGTCCCAGGGATTGAACCCAGGTCCCTCCATATGGGAGACGGACGCCCAACCATTTGAGCCACATCCATGCCCCAGAATGGCCACTATTAAGAAGACAGTGAACTACAAGTGTTGGAGAGGATGTAGAGAGATAGGAACACTTCTTCACTGTTGGTGGGAATGCAGGATGGTACAACCACTGTGGAGGACTGTTTGGCAGTTCCTAAAGAAGTTGAATATAGACTTGCCATGTGACCCTGCAATACCACGACTGGGTATATACCCAGAAGAACTGAGAGCAGTGACACCAACAGACATCTGCACACCGATGTTCATAGCAACATTATTCACCATTGCCATAAGTTGGAAACAACCCAGGTGTCCATCAACAGATGAATGGATAAACAAACTGTGGTCTATTCACACAATGGAATATTATGCAGCTGTAAGAAGAAATGAAGTCATAAAGCATATGGCAACATGGATGAACCTGGAGGACATTATGTTGAGTGAAGCAAGCCGGACACAAAAGGACAAATACTGTATGAATGCATTACTATGAATCAAATATATTGTATAACATTGTTTGATTAAAAAAAAATTTATTGATCCATTACATTTAATTGAGAAATGTATATATTTATTCATCTGTGTTTACTTTTTAGTTCTTAATTGTTTATATTTTCAATTATTAAATGTACAAATAAAGTTAAAAACAAACAAACCAAAAAAAAAAAAGAGTTGTGAGGTAATGTGATTATACCAAATACCATTGATTGTACACTTTGGACGAATTGTATGCTTTATTAATATGTATAAATAAAATTGATTTGATTAATAAAAAAGAGTTGTGAGGTAGTTGTCCAAATAGTCTAAGACAGACTTTTACTAATTCTAAATTTATTAAAATGGAAATCCTAAATTAAAAACATTCTCATAAAAGATGTGAGGGACCTAGAGAATTCATGTGTAAAGGCTTGTAATTTGGTGAACCTTAGTTGAAAAACAGGCATAGAGGAAAGAGCAAAGGGTTTGGAGCCAGGCAGGCCTGGATGGTAACTTTTGCTCTGCCACATATTAGGGTGTGCCCTTGGAAAATCAACTTAGCTTCTCAGTGTTTGTTTCTTCATCTGTAAACTGGAGATAACAACACTCACTTCATACACTTGTTGTTAGTCTTAAATTAAGTAGCCTACGAATTTAAGCACACATAGGAGTTCAATAAATGCTAGTTCTGACAAAATACTTTGGAAAGGACACATATCTGCTTATAACAAATGAAAACATGCAAAAGAGAAACTGTCCACAGATTCTTTAGGTAGCTAGATGTTTTTATGGACAGAGCCTTTGTCTAATATTTCTTCATTTAGTCACAAAAATTTTGAGTGCTAGGTCTAGTTAGACACAACAGTGAATGTGACATGTCCTGTGCCTTCAAAGAGATCAGCATACTCCTTAGCATATACTAGGAACTCAAGAAATACTTTTTTTTTTTTAGGCTAAATTCTGAAAGTATAAAAAAATTATTTGGATTCATGGGAATGAGTAGTGGGTGGTCGGTGGGTGGTACAGGAATTGTATCTAATGCACTGCATTACAGTGGACAATATTGACATTTGGAAAGCAGTTGTTATTGATATCACCTACCCCCATGTGCCACCAGGTATATAAAAACCTAAATGATTTTATAGCTTCTTCTAAAATTTGATGACTAGCACATAACCTTTTACCTAAAGAAACATGGTTATTTTCAGGGAAAACCACAGTGATGGATTAATGCATTTCCCAACCATTTGGACTTTCAGGAACCTTGAAAGACTTTCTGCAGCCAGTTCCAGTTACACTCCTGGATGTTCATGTTGTGACTCCAACTTTCTCCCTGCCATGTTTGGCAGAATTAGTTTTGGGTGCTGTTTAATGCATTCATCAACCCCAGACACTGAGGACTGAAACAGGTGTGTCTAATAAAGAAAACATTGTTTCTGCTCTGCTTTAGCATGTCTGACATGTTGGGGACCTGCTTTCCTTTGCAAGGCTGATAGGAATCTATTTGGGAGGGAGGAGAACTTCCCAGTTTCAAGCCAAGAAAGGTTCTGCTTAGCAACAGAGCTAAGCTTAGAAGGGAATGCTAATATGCCTTCAGAGCTATCTACCTAAGCTGAATGAAAAATGGGTATTAATGATCTCACAATACGGGGAGATTGCATTAGTTTCCTGGGCAAGAGGTACTAATGATTGCCTGGAAACAAACTGTCCAGACGTGATCCAGGCATGAGAAGATGGGTTTGGTCTTGTGAGTGATCTATTGTATTGACATCAAGGCACTTGGAAATCATCTGATTAGTGTTAACTGGTTTTGACAATTTTGACAGGGTGTCTGGGATTGCTTTCTCAAAAAAAATTTATTGTGGTAACATATACACAACACAAAGTTTTTCCCATTTGACTACTTTCATGTGTACAATTCAGTGATATTACATTCACAATATTGTGCTACCATCACCATTCTCCATTACCTAATCTTTATCATCCCCAAAACAGAAACTCTGTACCCATTAAACAATAACTCCCCATCCTCCCCTACCCCACAAGCTGCGCCCTTAGTACTGTAATCTATTTTGTCTCCAAATTTGCATGTTCTAGATATTTCATGAGAGTGGAATCATACATTGTCTTTTTTGTGTCTAATTTTTCCCCTCAACATGAAGTCTTCAAGGTTCATTCAGGTTATATGTGGGATTGCTTTTTAATCCACACCCAAGGATAACTTGCTTTGATTATATAGAGGACAGCCAATGTGCCTCGAACAGCAGTAACATGTTTGTCAAATGAGTCACTGAACTAGTAGAGACTTGACTGTGAAGAAATTTGAGAAATGGACCTTCTTTAATAAAATCTCACCAGCCATCATGGAAAGAAGAGTTGTTTAGGAGAGATTGCCAGTGAGTTGGTATCTGACATATATTAAATATCAAGTTATTATGAATTCATATAAGGCCCCAAATACAGATAGTATCATCAGAACTTGGTTTATGGCTAGGTAAGAGGGAAGTCAAGTCGTTTACTACCACTGGGGCATTTACACTGGGTTAGCTACAGGAATAGCATTTTATGTTCCCTTGGAGTAGATGTAATTGCCACTTTGTAGGATTTGAAGGGACCAGGAAATCTCCCTACTCCAAAATATTTTCCTCATGTGGCCTGAAAATATTTGTCATTCCACCTGAAATCCCATCAATTAGAGGAATATTTGGCTTGGCTTTACAGTTTACAAAATGTCTTTCTATAGATGAACTGTCATGGAAGCAGATTTGCCTCCCTATTCAGAAAAAGGATGTTTAGTTACTCCACAGGGGGCCTGTTTTCTTTCAAATGTTTAAAATTCATGGTAGTGACGTACCTGTCCCACCCATCGCTATCGGCCACTTATATAATTCAGTATGAGTTAATGAAATCAGTTTGAGCCCCTCCTAAACCTAGTTAAGATTAGCTGAGATTATGCTGATGAGATAAGTTTTTTATAAAAAGGAGGTGGAAGAAGGAAGGAGAAGTAATTTTGACTATTCCAGAGGAGAGCAGGCACAGACCAAGCCAAGAAAAGCAAGGGTGAGAATTTCAGAAGCAAAAGCTGTCTCTGGGTGGCTGACATAGGAGCTTCAGTGCAGCAAGTCCAGCGGTGCATCGTCTTCAGGGAACCCTCTCTCATGAGCACCCCTGCAGTTTCAACAAATCTACCAATTGATAAGGTAAATCCCCGACCCTTAGCAGTGGGCAGGAGAGATTCTGTCATTTTCAGACGGACTGAATACCGCTGGGTAGGACATGAGATGGAGGCATGAGTGGAACAAAGTCTGATTTTGGCAAAGCAGGGCATTTGGAACTTTAATTGCCACATTGGCGACTTCTCTAGTCATCAAGGTCCATTGCACTATTTGCAGAGGCCAAGTTCAGCTCCTTCCCAGAGCCTCTTACACCCAGGCCAGCACGTGAAACCCATGTTTTTTAAAACCCAGCTCAAGCTACATGGAGATTCCTGGTCCATTGCCTGGGAAAATGGAAAATTTACCTCCAAGCTTGAGCTTCACTAAACTCTCTTGACCTTCCCATATACCAATGCAACTTCCCCTCAAAAGAATGAGAGGAAAATTACAGTTTAAGTAGTATAATTAGGAATACTGTAAGATTACATTTTGCAACCGTAAACTTTATCATATGCTATACTTTTATACACGCATACCTAGTATTGGATTGTATAAACAAAACCATGCATACTGTAATTTATGGGCAATTCAAAGGATTTTCAAGGGTAACTTTGATCACATTTATTCTTTTCTTTTATGAGCAGAGTTTGGGACCTAACCTTGGTAAGATGTGACTCGTCTATATGTTAAGTGTGTCTACACCTTTGCATATATCATGTATTTGCTTCCTGTCCACCTTTTTTTATTTAGCCTGACAGTGTGTTGAAATCAGAGTCTATCTTATTGCTTTAAAATATGGTTCTATAATTTCACCTCATACTGTTTAGTTTTGGTTTAATTGAATTGAAATAGATCTCAAACCCCAAGGGTTGTTCCTGGTATTCCTCAAGGCATTTATTTACATTAGTTCAGCAGGCCCCTGCTCTCCTTGTGACTCTGGGAACTCACAGCCCTGAAGGGCAGTAACCTGGGACCTCTTTCCTGAGTTCTAGACCCTTATTTCCAGCTGGTATCTGGAATGCCCCAGGCATGTCACACTTAATTTTTCCCAAACAAGAATTTACTTCTCCTCCTCCCAGGTCCCTTGTCCATCACCATTTGCCAAACTAGAATATCTCAGAATAGGCCTCAGCAGGGTAAAGGAGCTAGGCTTGTGTTTGAATCTGGGCTCTGCCACCTAGCAGCCAGATGATCTTACGCAAGTTACTTGATTGTGTCTCCATCACCTCATAGGTGAAATGGGGATAGTAGATTTTTGCTAATCTTATCACCAGGAACAGCATAGATGCTTACAAATGGCAGCTAGTACTATTCCCAATATCTTGCCATCATTCTCATTCTCTGCTCTTCACTCTTCTTCATTTCCTACTCTCCCTAAATCTAATTGATTCCACCTTAGATCCATCTGTCTCCTCATTTCCATTGCCACCTTTTCAGTTCAGGTTTTCATTTCTTGCCTGGTCTTCTTTGGTCTTCCAGCTGTCATTCTTTCCTCATTTTGGCCAATGTCCTGATTCCAAGCCTAGCCCCCCTCCCCCCACACACCCGCCTTCATTCTTCTGCACACTCTCTTTTGTGATTGTCCCTTCACATGTTCCCCCTACTTGTAAAGCCTTTCCATCTCCATCTGGAAAACTACTAGCTCTTAGCTAAGGTCCAATTCAGACTTGATTGCTTCAATAAAGCCTTCCACAGCCTCCCTTCAGTGGCTTCACCAGCCTCTCTAACCCCACTGACTTCTTCAGTGTCACTCTCTGTACCACATCTCTGTGCCCTGTGTCTCCCACCCTCCCTTCCAAAAAACAAATGAAAACAAAAACACAAAAAACAAACTCACAAGAGTGGAGTTTTTCAATTCCTGGAATAGGGCAGGTTCTTACCATGGGAGGCTTTCCTCTGCAATGCTTATTCAGGTCCTCCACTTTCTACTCCCAACCCAGTTAACTCCTTCTAATCCTTCCATTCTTTACTGGGCCAACTGTCCTATTAAACATGTGACCGATTACACATCTTCTCAGCACCATGCACCTTTTTTTTTTTTTGCAACACTTTTTCCACAGTTGTGATAATACATTTGTGAGATTATTGTGTCCCTCAGTTAGACTATAAACTCCATGAGGGTAAAGTCTGTGGGTTCCCAGAGCCCAGCACACATTTGGCATTTGTTGACTGCATAAGTGGCTTTCTCCCTTGGTAAACTCCATGACCAAATCTACATCTATGGGTACCTGGCCCCCAGCATAGCACGAGAAACACAAATGACCTCTGTAAACACTTGTGGAAGAGATGAAATAACACCATCAATAACTGTGCTGGCCCATATAACTTTCCTAAGTTCTTCAACTGACTTAGCCAAATTTGGGGCCAGCATATTAGCAGTATATGATGTCTGGCTAAGACCATGTGGTCTTTTTTTTTTTTCTTTAAACTTTTCCAACCTTAAGAAACACTGTTTGGATGTGCTAATGGCCCCAGAGAAAGATAGCAGCCACTATAAGCAAAGCATTAGTTTGAGAACAGTAGTGGAACTATTAGTACAGGCACATTCTACAAATTTGCTAAGGGAAGCTGGAAATTAGCAGATTGCATTACTACCCAAGGTAACTTTCTGTGCTCTCAGCTTTTGAGCAGAAACTGAATGTGTTTTCTATGGAGTGCTTGCATACGAATTTCCCACGGAAGATTTGCCAGTGACGGGGAGGTTGCAGATGAGGCAGAGGGAGAGACTACTCCCTGCGTGTTTTTAAAATTCCACATGAAAAGTACCTTCTTGTTTCTATGCAGAATGACATTTTTATAGAGGACTTTACATGGAAATCCAGAGTTTGCAAACGTCTCAAACGCAGGCTTATGCTCAGATAGATACCTTGCACCCGTCAAAGAACTGTAAATAACGTTTTCCTTTTGTTTTTCTATTGGCTTCTAGATGAGGACACAGGGGAAGAGGCTCGCTTCCCACTTATCAGCTGAAATAAGCCTTTGAAACTCTTTCCGCTTTTGCTGGAGAGGCTCAAACATGAGGGAGTGGCTTGGAACTCTTCTATTTTAGGAGTGGGTTCCCCAGTCGGTGGTCACGGCAGGCTGTTTCTTTTTCGTTGGGAGTAATGGGGTCGGGAAGGGACCGTGAAGGTGCCGAGCGAAAACTAACAAACTAAACCGGGGGACTGTAAATAAATAGCAACTGGGAGCCTCGCAAGCGAGTGGCGGGAGTTGGGGTCGCACTTCTGGCGAGGCCCGGGGGAAAGTGGCCGTGCATCCCCCGGAACAAAGCCTTGCGGGGTCCTTGGCAGTGAATAGGGGGGACAGGCGCTCGTTTCTGCTCGGACAGGGACGGTCGCGGGGAAGAGCGTGACGAGGCAGCGTTTGTCGGACGTGAGGTGTCCGGTCGCAGGAACGGTAACCAGGGATCCAGAGCACCAACCGCCACCAGGAACGACCCGTACCCGGACGCCCGCGCCAGCGCTTCTGCGCCTGCGCGACCGCCGGAAGCCCCGCCCCCTCCGGGCTCCCGGCGCGCGGAGCCGCGCCTCCTCATGGCGGCCGCCGCAGTGTGTGGTATTTAGCGGGAGCGCGCGGCGAGCTCGAGGACGCGCGAAACGGCGGCGGCGGCGGCGGCCAGGGGGGTAGCCTGGGCGGCCGTTGCGGGGCGCGCTCTCGAGCGGCGGCGGCTGCGGTCCAGGGTGTCCCGTCGATCTCGGCACTGGGAAGAGGCGGCGGCGCTGCCCGCGGCGGCGGGGTTTGGCGGTGGCGACGGAGAGCGTTTGAGCAAGGGCCGGGGTCCGAGGCGCGCTCTCCGCCCACAGGTAAGTGGGACCGGGCCTGGAGGGAGGAGTCGGGCGGTGGGGGGGCACCCCGGGAGGGGCCTTCTCAGGCCCAGTCATGGCGCCGGGCAGGCAGGCGGGCAGGGACAGGGGTCGAGGGTAGCCCCTGGCGAGGCGGCGCCTTTGTTTGGGCCCGAGCCCCGCGGCCGGGGCGTCCGCCCCTCATCCCATTACCCCCAGCGCCCGGGCCCGGCGGAGGGGTGGGCCCGGCGGAGAGGTGGGCCGGGCGAGGGGTCGCCCCGCGAGGCCGGCCGGGAGGGGAAGGGCCTCGTGGCGCGGCCCGGCCCCCGCGCTCCCGGTAGGCGGGCCCGACCGGGGGAGGCGCCGGCGCGCCCCGCGCCCTCGTGCGGGCCTTTGTTGGGAAGGGTCCCGGGGTGTGCGGCCAACATGGCGGAGGTCAGCTGAGCGCGGGCAGCGGCCGGCCCTCCCTCCGGCCCCTCCTCGCGCCGCCCTGAGGCCCGGGGCCGGACCGGGCGACTCCCGCGTCCTTGGCCTCCCTCTCTCCCTCCCCCGCACCCCGGGCAGCAGTCCCCATCGTGCTGCGTTCTTCCTCTCGCTCCGGCCTGAGGCTTTATTGTGCAGTGCGAAGAATGCAGCCTCCTCCCTTGTTTATGTGGTTGGGGAAGAGATCGCGTGAACGGCTCGTCAGCACAGCCCCAGCTCTTTCTTATAAATCCTAGTTTTTCTAGGCTTCATTTGCCTAATACTTTGGGTTCCTTTATCGACTCTCTAAGATTTATAACTTAGGAACGTGGGTAACTTGGGCCACAGCGATGCGTAGGTCTTTCTTTGCTTTTCTGCCCATTCCTGGAAAGATTTAGAATTTGTTTGCTTTGACGTTCACAGAAGTCCTATTTGTGTGTTCGGAAAATCAAATTGTGGCGCTGATTTGTCAAAGTCACAGGACCCGTGAACGTGGATCAGTCTGGGATCAGACTGCCGGTTCCTAGGAGTTGAACATTTACTATTTCTTGATAAGCGGCTGTCAAGGGTAAATTGTTAACTCTTCAGCAATTGAATGTTCAGAGCACGGCCTCCGAAGCCAGATTACTTACTTTGGTTCCATTCCTGCTTCACCGGTTTGTGACCTTGGGCAGGGTATTTAATCTGTGTGCTTCATTTTTATCTGCAAAATGGGTGTAAAAACAGTATCTATCTCATAGGATTGTTGGGAAAATTGATAAGAATTTGGGTGAAGGGCTTAGAACTGTGGCCGGCCCATAGTAAGTACACAAAAAATGCCGGTAAGGTTGTTTTTGTTCTTTAATAGCTTCACTTCTGAGGTTATCTTGGCATAATGGATATGTTGGAAGTGCAGGGAATTTGTGAATTTACGTTATAGATTGTTAGTGCTTGGGTTTTTCTTTTAGTGCATTTTGTTACTTGCTGTAAGGAAAGGTAGAGGAGGTTTGGATGACAAGCGTTCCTGAGATGATGGCGTTTGAAAGTTTCCATAGTAAGGAATTTGAATGGCCAAATCTTGGGTAGTCTGGAATTAAAATCAGTTTCCTTTTAACGGCACTTTTACATTTATAGATCCAGTTCATTCTTAAAGGCTTTTGAGTTAACTAACTTGGAGACTAATAGCGAGTCCCTTTAATTGAGTTAGGTGTCTGTGGTGTCCCCATTTCTTTTAAAAGTTACTGAGTGTAGTGTGTGTGACAAATGTGATGGTTCTGGTTATTTTATCTGGGAGATGTTGGCTCAAATTGTGAAGAGGATTTTGGTTAGCTGTTAGAAGAACTTTGTGATTGTGAGAAGCAAAATGGATTACAGGAATTGGTTGTGTAATTTTCTCATCCTGGAAAGTAAATGAAGGTACAGACCAAATCTGGAAAGGTTAGTTGTAGCCCTATCCAGAATTTTTTTCTAAACAGTTTGCTTTGCCAAAAATATTTCTCTTTCGATATGTTATAGAACTGGTTTAAATGACCCCTTATTTAAAGCATCTTTCTAGCATAATTTTAGTAACATTTTAATATTTTAAATTTAAGTACAGTGTATAATATATGAAACTGTTAACTTTTCAGGATAAGCATTTCACAAAGTGCAAATTCAAAGCCAAGCTTAATTTCATTTATCCTTACATCTGTTCCCTCTAAGCTTTGGGAAATTCTTAGAAAATTGCTGTAGAGCAATATTCTTTAATATCTGTGGTTAGAATATTATAACCAGGCAAAAATATAATTTTGAGTTCCAGAGGCAATATCTAGCTATAGCAACACTGACATAATATGACAAATGGACTTTATTTTCAGCAGTGGGTTTTAAGTATATGTTTTTCAAACAGATCTTACATAATGAGGGTAACAAAAGTAAGTTTAGTAACTTTGCATTTTAAAGCAATTGGATGGTTGATTTTTTTTCCCTTTTAATTTCTAAGGGTTGGTGGTTTCTCTCTTTGCTTAAAGAGATCTGTTACAAACTCCTATTAAAATTATGGTATTTCCGTATACACGTCCTAAAATGTATACAGACACAGAGTCAGTGAGGACCTCAGATTCCTTCTCTAACCATCCCCCCAAAAGTGGGACTGTGTTTCCTCTTTACAAAAAGTATCTTGCATGATATTCCTTTAAGTAGCAACATCTCTAACACACTTTAAATGATTTGGTTTTCACACAATCCACTTACATGGCTATAGTTACATAAGGGCAGGAATTTTGTTCATTTATATATCCTCATTGCCTAACACTAAAAACATACTTGTTTTCTGATCAGATGTCTATATGCTGATAACACTCAGATCTCTTTGCTGAGCTCTATACCTATGTATCTTACCTGCAGGTCATTTCCCACTTTTATGTACCCAAACTAAAATCTTTTATCTTTCCACCCATCCATGTCTTTATTGGTCAGTCATATCTCACTCTCCACATCTAGTTACTTATTCAGCCCTAATTTTTCTACTGTTTGGCTTTCTCTGCTTTTGGTCCCTGCCTCTTCCAGTCAGTTCTTCCAACTGTAGTTTTAAGTGAGCTTCTAATAGGTGAATCTGTCTTAAAGGCCCTTCAGTATAAAGTCCATGTTCCTTGATAAAGTTTAAGTACACAGACTCACCTGACTTGGCCCTCTTTTTACTCCACTGCTATTTTTGACTTGATACTTGCAAGTCCTTGAATGCACCATTATTTTTTCTCTTCCTCCTAAACTCTATAATCTTAGCCCAGACATAACTTGGCTGAGAAGCTCTTCCTGAACTCTCCATATTGAGTTGGGTGCCATGCCTCTATGTGCCCATAACACACACTGCTTGGCCCACTTTTATCATGTATATCCCTGAATTGTAGTTTTCTTTATTTGCTTCCCCAGATAGACTGTAATCACTATGAGGACTTAGTTTTGCTCACCCTGGTTTGCCGACAGTTTAGCGCTGTTTCTGGTATGTAGTTGGTGCTCAGTAAATATTTGTTGAATGATTGACTAATACCTTTAAACTGTCCTATTATACTTTTCCAGCCCTGTCTCCTGCATTTCCCTGCTTTGCCCTACCCCATAGTCCAGTCAGACTGGATTTTTTTTGTTCCTTTAACACTCTTGTACTTTAATGTCTCTGTGCCTTTGCTTATGATTGTATTTAATTCCTCAAATGTCTATCTCTTCTACTTTGGGCAGATTACTTAACCTATCTTAGTTTCCATTAGCACATGCACAGGTATTTAAGCCTAATACTGCTCTCCCTTTTCCCTCCTGTGGCCTCCC
This sequence comes from Tolypeutes matacus, assembly GCA_026826555.1. Lineage (NCBI taxonomy): Eukaryota > Metazoa > Chordata > Mammalia > Cingulata > Chlamyphoridae > Tolypeutes > Tolypeutes matacus. The sequence continues at coordinate 80,755 of JAKSZT010049867.1, read as the reverse complement.
CACCCCGCAACACTCTTCTAATGCTAGAGTGCTAGAGTGGCAATATAGTTGAGGGTTTAGGTTAAGACGGGGGTTCTTAACCTTTTTTTGTTCCACGGATCCCTTTGCCAGTTAGGTGAAAACTACGGACCCCTTCTCAGAAGTAGCAGCAGATAGTTTTATGACACTCAACTAGCATCAGGTCTAACAACTACCTTAATTTCGAAGTATGGATGAGCATAAGGGATTTTTTTGAGTTATGCAACCACACTACTGTAATTTATTGCATACATTCATAAGTGAAGGAAACGCTAGATTTCAGTTAGAGTTTAGAGAAAATAAAGATAATAAGTTGATTTTTAAAAAAATTCAAGCTCACGGACCACCTGAAATCTTTCCACAGACCCCTTGGGGGTCTCTGGACCCCTGATTAAGAACCCCTGAGTTAAGACAGGCTCATAAATTTCAGACTTGGGTGTGTCTCTTGGCTCAATCACTTATTGTGTTTGTGACTTTGAGCTCCAGGAGAGCAGGGAAATTGCCTCCTTTTCCATCTAAAAGCATGTTGCCTAACACGTAGAAAAAATTAGTTGTCGAATAAGGTACTTAATTTCTCTTAACATGATTGCTTCCATTCTAGTGGGGGAAATAGGGACAAAATAAACAATTCCAAATTGTGATGTGTGCAATAAAAGTCAGAAGTACTGATGTAGAGAATAATGAGGGTGGGAGGGAGACTTGCTCAATGAAGTCTAAGATAAAAGGATATGGGGCCAGCCCTTTGAAGGGGCGGGGCGGGGGGGCGGCGTTGAGCATCTCAGATTGAAGAAGCAGTAAGGTAAAGGCCCTGAAGTAGGAATGAACATGGTCTGTTCTAGGAGCTGAGAGAGGAATATGTTGCTGGAGCAAATGGATGAGTTTGGAAAGGATGGTTTGAAATGAAGGTGGAGAGATAGGCAGGGATCAGATCCTGCAGGGTCAAAGCAAGGAATTTGGATTTTAAGTATAGTGGAAAGCCATCAAAAGATTTTAATTAAAGGAATGATGTATTCCACTTTTAATTTTTAAGATTGCTTTAGCAGTTGTTTGGAGAATTGATTGAACAGAAGGCTGTCTTTTTAACCAAGCAATAGTTGAGTATGGCCTGGATTAAGGTGGTAGTGATGAAGATGGAGAGAAGTGGATGGATTTGAGGTATGTTTTGGAGATAGAATTAACAGGACTTGCTGATGAGTTAGATATGAGAGGTGAGAGAAAGAAGGAATTAGATTTCTGGTTTGAGCATCTTGTGGATTAGAGTACCATTTATCATGATGGGAAATATTGGAGAGAGAGATGGGGCAGGAGTGTAGCAGTTCTTGATATATTGGATTTGAGGTGTCTACGAGACATCTGAAATGACTCAGTGGGATAGGGGAAAATTAGGGGCATGTGGTGTCCCCAAAGCCAGATGGGAGATAACTACAGCATGTTTGGATGCTGGAAGGAATGATTCAGTAGAGAAAGAGAGAGATTGATTGATGTAATAGAGGAGGGGTAATAGTGTGAATTCTGAGGAGAGAGGACAGTACACACTTCTGTTCCAGTGTGACAGAAGGAGGTGGTAGGTGGGCTTTTGTAGGCTTGCTAGTGGAAAGATGAGGTAGTTTGCATTTGGTGGCTTCTGTTTTCTAAAGGAAGTGTGGGGTGATGCTATTAGTTGGGGGTATTTATAGTTAGTGAATGCTGCACTATGGCAGGCCTAGGGGTGTGGAGAGACAATTTAAGAGAAACAGAGGGAAAGAGGGGAATTGCAGTGAAGTGTTAGCCAGTCACTACACCTGAGTGCTGTTCTTGGAGGATTTTGACCATGGAGCAATAGTATTTTTTTTTTTTCCTAAGCGCATACTTTTTGTTGAATCATAGCATAAATGCATGCAGAAAACCCACATAGTAATTGTATAGCTTGATGAATTTTTACAAAGGAAACACCCTATTGTAACCAGCTCCCAGATCAAAAGACCAGATCTGGTTCATCACCCAAACCAGAATCCCCCCTTTTCCACCTTCTGATTATCTTCCCCAACCCTTGCCCCCTAAGGAAACCACCTCTTGACTTGATTTTGTCTGTTTTCAAACTTTATGTGAATGAAACTATGGTATGTATTCTAGTTAGTGTTTCATGTCTTTCATAAAACATTGTGAAATTCAGGGATATTACTTCTTAGTTTGTCCTTGGCAAGTTATCAGGAACTAGCTGAATAACTTATGTGTCTCAGTACTTTTACTTTTGACTTTTTCTTAAATCTTCAGGAAATCTAGGCTGCATGATATTGACAAGGTAGTCTGTTTGGGATTCATTTATTCTCTAGGCTTTAGCCACAGTGACCAGAAGGATGCTGCAAAGACCTTTCTTTAGGTTTGAGGTTGTTCAACCATGAATTATATTCAATTTAATTTGTGTCTTTTTTTGTTTGCTTTGTTTTGAACAGGGCAGGGGCCTTGGGGGCACATATGGAAGGAATTAGAAAGGAAGTTGGGAAAAACTGTGGAGAACTAAGGTGTATTATGTAGATAGTGCTGATGAGAAACATGTTTTTAAAAAATTAGAGTTAATGCCAGTCTTGAATTTTATAAGAAGTATTATACTGTACTTGTATATAATATATTTAGTATTGTCACATTGACAGGCTTAGCTAGTAATGGTTTGACAAAATGAAATTAAGTATACACTAGCTTCTTTAGGAAGACCACCTTGGAAAGATTACTTCAGTTAATTGGTTTAACTAAATGAAGTGTAATCCTCTAATTGTTAAAAACTGCTTACTGGTTTTCCCCCTTTGTCTTGTACCCTAATTGTATCTTTTGCTCCTTTGAATTTGTCTAAAAGCTCAGGTAGGGTAGCTTTACTTTAGCGATTTGCCAACTGCCCTGATTTAATGTTAGGGACAACTTGTGAATTAATTTTTACAGACTATTCTTTTTGAGTTTAGGGGTAATCAGATACATTTTATTTTTTATATAGTTTTTAAAATGTTAAGTTAAAATTTTTTGTTAAGTATAAAATGTGCTTATGTGTATGAAAATAAATTATGTGGCTTTTTGCAAATAGATGGTTCTTAATATTTCCTGTGAAAGTGTCCATCTATCTGAAGCATTTTAAAAAAAATTTCATAAGTCAAGGTGCTGGACTTGATTTCTCATTGTTTCAAGATTTTATGTATGAAGATGGCAGCAGTTCATTAGGAGGAAATAGTGGGGATATTCTAAAATATGCACTTGTTACACCAAGCATTCGGTTTATAAATTAATTCTTTTTTGTTACCAAAATAACTTGTGTTTTATGGAGCATTTGAGAAATACAGAAATGTGCCCCTTCCCCCCACCTCCATACACACACAAAGGATCATCTGTAATCTTATTACCAAAAAGTAACCATGGTAGACATTTTGGTGTAATTTCCAGTTGTATGTCCTTCAATTTTTATTTTAAGCTAGACGTAGCTATTTTAAAGTTAATATCTTTTACTTAACCCTTGTAAGTATTTTCCCATTAAATGATTACCACTTATCAGTAACCATACATGTTTGAACTGTGTAGTTATAAGTGATAAAGAAGCTATGTGTTTGCAGTTGCTAAATCCTGCAGTTCCTGGCACTTTATGTGCCTGTACATCCATGATCTGTTCTCTGTTGGCTGTGATTTCTGATTCTAAACTTGACTTTCCTTTCTCTAATTCCTCACCTTAAGGTTTTCCAGTTCTTTTTTTCTCCCATTAAAAAAACTTAGAGGGAAGCGGCTGTGGCTCAATCAGTAGGGCTCCCGTTTACCATATGGGAGGCCCTGGGTTCAGTTCCCGGGGCCTCCTGGTGAAGGCAAGCCCGCCCGCACGACGTGGTTAGCTGACCCAGCTAGCACAAGCAGCAAAGGGGGGATAAGTGAATAAATAAATAAAATCTTTAAAAAAAAAAAAAAACAAAACTTAGATGCATACTATATATGAATAAGCTATATCAATGTCATACCTACTTATCTATTTTTCTTTTAACATAAATGGGATTGCAAGATGTGTGTCATAGCTTGTTTTTTTTTCCCCCTCTGTCCATTTAAGCAGGTTGATTCTTACATGTTAGTAGGTATGGGTCCATCTCATTAAAAAAAAAAGGCAGCATAGTATTGATCATAATTTAACTACTTTATTAATATAGGGCCATTTTTGCTTTATTACAAACTGGATTGGCATCCTTACACATACATCTTTGCCAACATGTATGAAGTGGAGGATAAAATCTTGGAAGCAAGATGCCTGGTCAGAGAGTATTTATACTTTAAATTATGATTCGAAAAATTCCAAATCTTAGGAGCAGCCTTTACAAACAGCATAGGAGAGTCTGTTTCCCCATATCTTTGCCAATACCTGGCAACAAATCTTAGAAAAAAATGTCATTTTCTTGCTAATGCATCCAGTTGGTGCTGTTTCTCTTACCAGGTTTTGAAATTGATATGTTTTAGAATCAAATAGTTTTGCAAAGTTTTTTTTTTTTTTTAAATTCCCTACCCCTCACTCCTCCAGATCTTTCCCAGAGGCAACTACTCGACCTCTTTTAGCTGATTATTTTGAGACTTACTTTGTCTCTCAATAACATGCATCTATCCTTCTATATTTCCAGATTTTGCCCTATCCATTGTGGAAGATAAGGTTTTAACTTTTCTTGCCCTCACCACATATGCATACTCTTCCCATTCCTGCACCCTCCTAATTTAGTTACATCATAATTTTGTCTTTGCATTATTATGACTGTAAAAGTTATTCACAATTTTGACCATGAAGTAAACTGTGATTACCTTTTTAACCTGCATTATTTAATTTGTATTCCTTGTGCTATTACTTCTCTCCATCTCCCCCCCTTTTCTTCCTTCCTTTTTTTTTTTTTTTTTTTTTAACCTAGTTACTGCTAATTCTACTCTATATTCAGTCCAGTTGTTTGAATGGCCTTCTTCCTCTAGTGTAAAACTGTCATTTTGGCATTTCCCTTTTCTATTATTCTCAGCGTTCCCTTCACCTTTCTCCTGGATTGAGTCTTCTGTTTCTGGTAGCCCCATCTTGTCCTCTTTCTTGATTTGTTACCTTGCTTTTGAAGAGCTTGTCATATACAGGAGCTTCCTGAGAACATGTTCAGCGGCGTTAATGACTCCTCTGCATGACTGATAACATTATTCAGCCTTCACACTTTTAAGTTAAATTGGTTGGTTACAGAATTCTAGTATGACATTCATTTTCTTTGAGGATTTTGCTGTATTGCTTTCTAGCTTTGGCTATTACTGCTTAAAAGCTATTTTGATTTCTGATTTTATTCACCCAGTAATAAATAAATGTGCCAGTCATTGTTTTAAGTGTTTAGGACCTATCACTGAGCCAGCCAGATAAAAATCCTTACCATCTAGGTCTGTGTGGGGTCAGACCTACAACAACAAACGAAATAAATAGTAAATAAGTGAATTATATAGACTGTTGGAAGGTAATAAGCTCTATGGAAAAAAGAGAAGAGATGAGGGGAGAGGGAGGGTTGTGGGCAGGGATTAGGAATCAGGGAACAGTTTGTTAATTTAAATAGAACAGACAGGGTAGGCCTCATTGAGAAGCTAACAATAAGCAAAGTTTGAAGGAGGTAAGGAGTTGGCCATGTCAGTATGCAGGAGAAAAATCTTACAAAGTAGAAGTCCAAAGGAGCATCCTAATCTTTTCATAGAAGAAGGAGGCTGGTGTGGCTTGAGTGAGTAGGAAAGAAGTGGGAGATGAAGTCAGAGAAGTAATGGGAATACATCACCAGAATTAGTAGGGCCTGATAGGCTGTTTTTAGGATTTTGGCTTTTACTGTTATGGGTAACTAATGGAGGGTATTGAATAGAGGAGTGACATGATTGGATATAAATTTTAACAGTATTCTTCTGGCTGCTGTGCTTAGAACATATTGAGTGTTGGGGTAGGGGACACTGATGGAAGCAGAGAGACTGGTTGGGAAGGATATTGTAATAATCCAGGAGATAATGGTGGCTTGGATTAGATGGTAGGGGTTGAGGTGATGAGGAATGGTCGAGTTTTGGATATATTTTTGAGGGATAATAATATTTCCTGGTGATAAGGAAGTGTGGTGTGAAAGAGGAGTCAGGGATGACGTGAAGGCTTTTGACCTGAGCACCTAGAAGGATGGAGTTGCTATTAACTGAGAAGGAGAAGGCTGTGTATGGGTAGAGTATTCTTTGGGGGAAAGATAAGGATTTCAACTTTAGCAGTCTCCCCAAGGTGGGATATCTATGGAATATGCAAATTTGGAATTTAATACAAACCTGGAGTTTTTTTTATCTGGGCTGGAGATGAAAATTTTAAAGTCCTTGGCATATTGTTAGAATTTAGAACCACAGACTGAATGAGATCACCAAAGTTGTTGGTGTAGAAAAGGAAAGAGGACCATAGACAATTCCAAGAGTTTAGGGACAAGAACAAGAACCAGTAAAGGAAGCTGAAAAGAAATGACCTGTGAGATAGAAAAACTGAGTTTGAGAAGCCAGTGATCAACGGTTAACATTTATCAGGCAGGAGCAAGTGATCAGTCAACTCTGTCACTTGTCAGAATTTGCAGATCAAATACCAAAAAACAAAAACAAAAACCTACAAAACTACAAAACAATTGAAATTCAAATTAGTTCTAATTTACTAAAATATTCAAGACAAAAGTCTCAAAAGGCTATGGTATTGACTACTATGTTATAGGTTTTTTATTTATTTTTTATTTAATTTTCTAGGACTGTTCAATGTATAATGGATTGAACACTTAACTTCCCATAATATTTTTTGTGGGTTTTTTTTTTTTCTTTTAATAAAATCTTTTTGTGTTTTTCCTCTATTTTAAAAAATTTATTTATTTTTTCCAATATTTCTGTTTGTTTCCTTTTTTTCATTTTTTTAAACTATGTTTTGTACATTTAATAATTGAAAATATGAACAATTAAAAACAAAAAGTAAACACATGAATAAGTACATACATTTCTCAAATGTACTGGGTATATATATTTTTTCCTGAGTCAAACAATATGTTACACAATATATTTGGTTCATAAATATATGAATATATGGTTTATCCATTCGTCTGTTGATGGACACCTGGTTGTTTCCAACTTCTGGCAATTGTGGATAATGTTGCTATGAACATCGGTGTGCAGATGTCTGTTGATGTCACTGCTCTCATTTCTTCTAGATATATACCCAGTAGTGGTATTGCTGGGTCACATGGCAAGTCTATATTCAACTTCTTTAGAAACTGTTAAACAGTCCTCCACAGTGGCTGTACTATTCTGCATTGCTACCAAAAGTGAAGAAGTGTTCCTATCTCCACATCCTCTCCAACACTTGTAGTTCTCTGTCTTTTTAATAGTGGCTATTCTGAGAGGTGTGAAATGATATCTCATTGTAGTTTTGATTTGCATTTCCCAAATCATTGGTGATGTTGGGCATTTTTTCATGTGTTTTTTTGCCATTTGTATTTCTTCTTGGACAAATGTCTATTCAAGTCTTTTGCCCATTTTTTAATTGGGTTGTTTGTCTTTTTATTGTTGAGTTGTAACATCTCTTTATATATCCTGGATATTAAACCCTTATCAGATATGTGATTTCCAAATATTTTCTCCCACTGAGTCGGCTGCGTTTTCACCCTTTTGAAAAAGTCATTTGAGTTGCAAAAGTGTTTAATTTTGAGGAGGTCCCATTTATCTATTTTTTCTTTTGTTACACATGCTTTGGGTATAAGGTCCAAGAAACCACCACCTACTACAAGGACTTGAAGATGTTCCCTACATTTTCTTCTAGTAGTTTTATGGTCGTGGGTTTTATATTTAGATCTTTGATCCATTTTGAGTTGATTCTTATGTAGGGGGGGTGAGATAGGTGTCCTCTTTCATTCTTTTGGTTATGATATCCAGTTCTCCCAACACCATTTGTTGAAGAGACTGTTTTTTCCTGTTAGCGTGGGCTTGGTAGGTTTGTCAAAAACCAGTTGACTATATAGGTGAGGGTTTATTTCTGGGTTCTCAATTCTATTCCACTGATAAATACCATGCTGTTTTGATTACTGTAGCTTTATAATATGTTTCAAGGTCAGGCAGTGAAATTCCTCCCACGTCTCTCTTCTTTTTTAGAATGCTTTTGGCTATTTGGGTGCACTTACCCTTCCAAATGAATTTGGTAATTGCCTTCTCTAATTCTGTAAAATAAGCTGTTGGGATTTTGATTGGTATTGCATTGAATCTATAAATCAGTTTGGGTAAGATTGACATCTTCATGATATTTATTCTTACGATCCATGAATACGGAATGTCTTTCCATTTGTTTAGATCTTTTTTATATTTCTTTTAGCATTGTTTTGTAGTTTACTGCATATAGGTCTTGTACTTGTTTGGTTAAATTAACTCCTAGGTATTTTGAGTCTTTTTATTGCTATTGAAAATGGAATTTTCCCCCTGATTTCCTCCTCAGGTTTTTTAGTACTAGTGTACACAAACATTACTGATTTTTGCGTGTTGATCTTGTATCCTGCCATTTTACTGAACTCATTTATTAGCTCAAGTAAGTTTGTTGTGGATACTTCAGGATTTTCTAAGTACAGGATCATGTCATCTGCAGTCAGTCTTACTTCCTCTTATCCTATTTGGATGCCTTTAATTTTTTTTTTTTTTTTCTTGTCTAATTGCCCTAGCTAGAACTTCTAGTACAATATTAAATAACAATGGTGACAGTGGGCATCCTTGTCTTGTTCCCGATCTTAGAGGGAAAGCTTTCAACCATTTCCCGTTGAGTATGATGTTGGCTGTGGGTTTTTCATATATGCCTTTTATCGTATTGCTCCCTCTATTTTTAAGTTTTGATTTATTTGCTTTAGTTTCAGTGGGTTTAGATAAATATATATATATATAAGAGAAATTGTAGGTTTACAGAAAATATACCATCCTTTTTTAACACCTTGCATTACTGTGGTACATTTGTTACACTTCACTACCGCAGGTTCTTTTTGAGTTGAGCATACCTAAATTGCCTTGTATTTTCTCACCAATTTATAAGAGCTTCAGTGGAAAACCATGGTGTCATTCGTGCTTTGCTTCACTAGCCTGCCAGAATTAAAGTACTGTAGTACCCAGTGGAGCCAATGTGAACATATGCAAATGGGTGCACTGAATTACTTGGCCAACAGGTAGATTCAGATAATTCTGAATGTGTGGTTATGATGCTGCTTTTTTAGATAATTAAAAACAGGAAAAGAAAACACTTAAAAATTGCTTACAAAGAACTATCAACCTCTTGAATAGAATCTTAGTTTGAAGAGAATTAGAGCATAAGTTGTTAATTCATGTGTCACGTTCTTACTTGAGCTAAACTAAAATGGTTCAGTTAGAATTTCAGATGTAATGCCTGTACAGACACACATTATAACTATTTCAGTTGAATAGGATTTAATTTGAATAAGACTCCATGAATTTTTCTTTTTTCTTTTTTTTTTTTTTTACCGGGAGGTCCCGGGGATCGAACCTGGGTCCCTCCATATGGGAGACGGACGCCCAACCAGTTGAGCCACATCCGACCCCTGAATTTTTCTTTATATGGCATTTTTTCCTCCTAAAATCCCATTACTTTTCTACTGGTAAAGAGCCATCAAAAATAATAATGTATTAGAGGGAAGCGGATGTTGCTCAAGTAGTTGGGCATCCGTCTACCATATGGAAGGACCCAGGTTCAATTCCTGGGACCTCCTGGTAAAAAAAAAAAAAAAAAAAAAAAAAAAGGCGGGGGGCGTATGTGGCTCAATGGTTGGGCATCTGTCTCCCATATGGAGGGACCTGGGTTCAATCCCCGGGACTTCCAGGTTAAAAAAAAAAAAAAAGTATATTAGACTCTTTACTGTGAGTTTTAACCCCATTTTTAACGTTTCTTGTGTTTCCCAAGCAGTGTGCTCTGTTTTGTTTTGTTTGGCTTAGTGGCACAAATGTCATAGGTTGCTGCTGATTTTGATCTGCTCTAATTTTTTTTTCCTGCTCTGAGCATGTGTTTGTATGTGTGTGTGTGTTTGTATATCCATCATTTTTGTCAGATGTAATTTGGAGTTGAATGGGTTGTGTTAAAGGACAGAACTAGATACAATATATTTTCTAAATAAACGTTTAAGAGGCATAGCTTAATGCCAAAATGGATCAGAAGATCAAGTGTCTATTGGAATATGTGAGAATTTTGCAGCCTGCGAGAATATAAAGCATTCTAATCAGAATAACCACCAATTGTATTCAAATGCTGAAGAGAAAACTAAGTGAATAGCCATATCTAGGTGATTTTTATCTGGACACTGTGAGACTGACTTATATTGCAGTATTGATTGTGTTGTAAACTGACTGACCTGGTTTCAAGTTTTGATTTCTTCAAGTATGTTGCCACAAATTCTAATATTTAGAAATATGTGATATGAAAAAATGGTTGAGAAAGCCTGTTTGACCCAGTCCTGCTTCTGTTGCTTGTAGTTCTCTGCTCCTACCTTTCTTCTTGATACTTGCTTTGATTTAGTGTTAAATGAATAAATGACAAACTCAGATTGATGTCAGATCTACCAATTTGATACTGAAAATTCCAAAAGACAACTGTTTGCCTAGGTCTAAAATTTTATTTTAAAGAATTTAGGAAGATTTAAAAATTGTTTTGGTAGAAATTTCTTGTAAACATTGAAAAGGTATGTTGGAATGCTAAATGAGAGTGAGAAGAAGATGGTTCAATACTGCTTCCTAGGATTATTTTGAAAAGGATGAGATTTAGAGACAAAGCAGACAGATGGTCTCTGCTCTTATTTTGTTCCATCTTAATTTTTCTGACCTTCAGTTTACTCAAAGTGGAGATAAAAGCTACCTGAGTATTATAATAAAATAGTATGTATGAAGCTGCTGGCTCAGTGCCTAATGTAGCTTTTTTCACAGCAAAGTCTGTGGCCTTTATCAGTTTTCAGACACACTCCCAAATTGAGGTTAAGAAAATGAGCACAGTAGATTGAAAAAGTAGTTTTCAATTGACTCCCACTGTATATAATCCCAGTCTTTTTAGTGTTTCAGTGCAGGGTTCGTAGTGTGGCTTGTGAACATCGTGTTATTAGCAGTACACGGAGCATTCCCACATGCCCGATCTCAGTTAATATCCAAAAGTCTGTTGGTGGTAATGGTATTATTATTTTACAAATGAGAAACTTGAGACCTAGAAGATTGTAATTTTGCCCAGTATCAAAATTGTAAGAGCCATGTTAGGAATTCAGGTTTGAGCTTCTAATTTCAACCAAATTCATTGTCCTTGTTTACTATACATAGCTCAAGTTATATTATCAGTAGTCCATTACTAAAAAATAAAATGACTCTTTGAGAATTGGTATGTTTATGGAACTCTGTCACAAGCATAAGAAATGTTTTTAAAATTTAAGAGAGTCAGTGTGGAAATATATCCAGTATTTTCAGATTACTTTTATGGTGATAAAATTATATACTTCACACCACTTTCTGTCATAAAGTGAATTTAAATCTAAGTTGTAAATTCTCTTAGATCCCTTACCAGAGAGGCATCAGGGGTGAGTTAAGTTCTAGTTTTGTACATTTTATTCCTTCTACCTGGAATCCTTCAAACTTTATTACTTGATTTAGTCATTCCTTCCAGAAATTGAGTACCTGCTCTTGGCTACATGTTGGAGATACAAGGGTGAACGAAACAAAACAAGATCTCTATTCTCATGACATTTATGTTGTAATGCCTTGGTTCTCAAAATGTACTTCAGGGACTTTGGGAGTTCCCAGGACCCTTCAAGGGGGCCTCTGCAAGGTCAAAACTGTTTTCACAATAATGAGATATGAAAGTACAGTGGAATTTCCCAGAGGCTTCATGACTGTGGTATCATAAAAGGTTAAATGCAGAAAAAACATAATCATGATCACTTCTTACTGCTGTTATGAAAAATAGTTGTTTTTCATTAACATTTAGCATCTAAAGTGTTTATTAAATTAATAAGTACTTTTAAAGTTTAATATAAATACATAAAATCCACACAAAGCTTTTTGAGATCCTCTTTTTTTTTTTTTAAGTGTAAAGCAGGGGTTGCAAACTTTTCCTTAAACGGCCAGATAGTAAATTAGACCTAGGAGTCATAGGTCTCTTGTCTCAACTACTCAATTCTCCCCTTGTAGCTTGAAAGCAGTCACAGACAAAATGTTAATGAATGGGCATAGCTATGTTTCAAGAAAACTATTTACAAAAACAGGCAGCTGACTTGCAGGCTGTAGCTTGCCATCCTCTCTGGTGTAAAGGATTCCAGAAACCAAAAAAACTGGAGGACTGCTGTTCTAATGAAAGGCTGGTAGTGTGTTGGGGGCATGGAAGGTGAAAACAGACAATAGTAGTCAACAAGAGAATTTCAGCTGGTAAGACAATGAGAAGTGCGATGTGACTTTTTTAGATAAAGTGATCAGGAAAGGTCTTTTTAAAGATTTTATTTATTTATTCATTTATGCCCCCCTTGCTGCTTGTGCTCGCTGGGTCAGCTAACCACGCCGTGCAGGCGGGCTTGCCTTCACCAGGAACCGAACCCGGGGCCTCCCATATGGTAAACGGGAGCCCTACTGATTGAGCCACAGCCGCTTCCCAAGGAGGTGACTTTTAACTCTTTATTTCTTTAGGATTTAGCCGGGTAGCAGCCCCCTTTTTTTATTTCCCCTGGCTATATTAGGGATCCCTTCCCTAATGTGTTGGGAGGGAAAAGCAAAAAATAGTTTACTTAAAATTTTTCATATTTGTTAATTTTGAATCTTACTAAATTCAGTAAAGAGTAGTTTTTCAAGACGAATTAGAAAAATGTCCAAAGCAGATCCTGGAAATTATAACAAAGCCTAGGTCCAAGGGTGATAAAAGATCTAAATTATGTGACATCAGCAGCTTACTTCTGTATATCTGTTTTTATCCCCTGAAAACGGAGGGGTTTGGATTGGTTAAGATCTCTTGCTAGACTAAAATTTCTGATAGTTTGCTTTGCCTCAGATGCTCTTAACCTACCCAACCCCCCCCATCTGTTCTGAGTTTTCCCAGATCAGATAGCTCCAGCTTCATCTCTTACCACTTCCATAATATAAAACCTTTACTTCAGTTTTTTTGGAATCTATTTTCTTATATCTAGGGAAGATGGGCATAAGTTCCTAACTTGAAGGGTCATTGAGAAGGTTAAATAAGGGTGTATATAAACCATTGAGGATGATACCTGGCATATACCAACTAGGTGCTTAGTAAATGTCTGTGATAGCAGTTTAATAGTGAGAATGGAGAAAAAAAGTAATTTCATTGATGTATCACACTCCCTTTTTTGTATCTAAAACACTTGACCTTGTATTCAGTATCTTTTGTGGCCATTCCAACAGTGAAGGGAAGCAGCCATTCCTGCCATGAAAGCCTCTTCTCGCTTGTTGAAGATTGAAGGTATCTATATATTTTACAAATACTCTAGCATATCAAGACAAAGTAATTTTAGCAAAACCAAATTCTTGATTTAGAACTTGTTGGATTCTTTTGGAATGCAGAGCAAAGCAAAACAATGAGATTGGAATTAGGAAAAATACAAGTGACATGGAGAGTCAATATCAGAATTATGTGAAGAAAAGAACAGAGTAGGTGAGAAATAATCAAAACCATTAGAAGGAAAAGTCCACTAAGGTAAAAGACTTTTTAAAAAAAATCACATGACTTCTTTGACTCCATCAGTAACTTTATTCACACAAACGTCCCTTAATTTACAAAACACCAGTTATTCATACACATTAAGGGGATCCACAGTGTTCAGGAAGTTTAAATATAATGTATCATACCAATCTAAGAAAACCAAATACAAAAATATTCCTATAAAGTTGTTCACATGTAGGTCCTAGATTACCAGCTTGTGTGAAAAGAAGAAAATGAAACAGATTTAGGTAGTATTTGAAACTAACTTTGTGCCTGGGTTAAAGCCTCCCTCACACCTAATTCTGTCCCACATGAAAATTACAAAGTCATTGAAATATACTCTGCTGCTCCAATAGAAAGAGGCCACTGAGCACAAAAGATTTCTTTAATGTCCCTAAATCACACTCCCTTCCTCTTGTGGTGGTTATGGAAAAATATGTGGGGACCTCCCTTCTGTTACCTCTTGCAATCTCCTGGGGCCTCAGGCAAATGACAACTATATCAGTGCTTCTGCCAGATGCTGGGGGTGGGGGGTGGGGGTGGATGGCAGTGGATTGATCTCTTAATAATGGATTAAGGCCACTTACCAAGAAGTCATATACCTAGATGGTCTGGTGAAAAATTCTTATTTCCAAAGATAAAAAAGAGTTCTAAAAGCTACCTGTCGAGGGAATAAGGTTACCTGCAAAGGAATAAGAATCCAATGGCATTAGACTTATCATCTACATCACTAAATATCAGAAGACAGCGGTGTAGAGTTTATAGTTTTTAGGGGAAAAGGTTATTACTAGAATTCTAAACTTAGGCAAACGAGCTTCAGATTGCTATGACTGAATTTTATCTCTTATATACTCCTTCTGAGAACTTTTTTGAGATATTGAGACCTGTATTTAAAAAAATGAATAAAAATTAGGGGTTCAAGAAACAAAACGTATGGCGTTTATCTTATGACATAGCTGTGATAATTGAAACCAGAATGGTTGTAGTCAAGTATAAATAATTGTTGTGACAAAGTTAAGAAGTTTAGTACATTCTCCCCTGGCAGGTAGGGAGGGGAAAGTAAAAGTATACTAAAGGGCTTGCCTTGTTTTGGTGAATGCTAATACTTTCATTCTTGATGTTAATAAAAAGTAGATTCAATGTGTAATAAAAATATAAACATAATTGCTAGTGAGATAGAACTAGGATATAGAAGAGTGCTGCCCAGTAGAACATTCTGTAGTGATGATAATGTGGCATAACCACAATTGTTTGGAAGATTTTGCCTAAAATATTTGAAGTCCCCTCCTCTAGTTCCCTAAGATGTATTTAGAATGAATAGTTGTTAGGCAATAAAAATGCAGATATAGTAATCTATATCTATTTCTTTATGATTTTTTTCCCTTTTGATGCTCTGTGTATAGCCTAATACTGAATTGAATTTGCAGTGATTGAATATTCTATGGTTGAAAAGTGATTAGATGGGAAGCGGCTGTGGCTCAATCAGTGGGGCTCCCGTTTATCATATGGGAGGCCCCGGGTTCGGTTCCCGGGGCCTCCTGGTGAGGGCGGGCCCGCCGGCACGGCGTGGTTGGCTGGCCCGGCGGGCACGAACAGCAAGGGGGGGGGATAAATGAATAAATAAATAAAATCTTTAAAAAAAAAAAAAAAGTGATTAGAATTCAAATCTGTTGAAAAGTGGTCATCTACAATTCATTGCATAGGTTTCACTCCTTACTACCAGCTCTTGAGTTTAAAGGCTGCTCTGAGCATGATGTAATGACAGGTTATACCTCTGAATGCTGTAGCTGATGCAATGCAAATCTGAGGCCCAGGGCTTTATTGGGGCAAGGGTAAAAAACTTGTTTAAAAACAAAACAAGGTACTGTAAGTTTAATGAGGCGATTTAAGAGGCTTTCCCAGAGTGGGAAGATAATATAATCTCTATTTAGAAATTGAAGTGTAGTTGTTTAACATGATTTAAGTGTGCTTCATACTCTCACTGCAAAGTCATTTTGTGTGTGTGTGTGTGGGATGGGTGGGCTTGGTGTTTCCTAATTCTCAAAATAGAACACGTAGTAGTTTCATAGTCTTCTGAGAATATATGACTTGGTGATATAGGAATATGATCAATCTTATTTATCCTCTTTAGTTTTTCCTGTGTAAGCGGGAGGGCACATTGTAAAATTGCTATCTAGTTTCCTTATTCTTTTCTCAGGCTCTTGTTTAGAAGTGCTGCTTTCAAAGCATCCTATTGGGAAACATACTTGGTGCTTTTTAAGTGAGGATCTCTCCTCTCTAGATGGAGTTTTAGAATCTTTGTAAGCTTCGTTGTACCCTGAGCTCCACTAGAAACTAGGTGTGGAAAGCTGTCCGGCCCTTAATGAGTTAGAACTGAGGAAATACGGTAGTTGACGTCCGATCGTTATTGAATGACCTGGGGAGAACACTTACACTGAAAGCGCGGGGAGTGTAGTGCAGGGAAGAACGCCTCCATTTGCCATATATTCTGGGTAGCCCTTATGTTGGAACCATGGAAAATTGCCGATATTCGGTTGTTTTGATCTCCCAAAACGGTGTGGTCCAACCTAAACCGGTAGAAACGGTTTCGCAGAGGAGGTCGCGCGGGTGGGGTGGGCGTTGCGCACAGCTATGCAGGCCGCCGGCGAGAGTTCTTGGGAGCCGCCCCTTTGGGGCTGGGAGGCCCCGCCCTGCCCCTGCCCCCCTCCCTGACATCTCCCCACCACCCTTGGCGCCGCCCCCATGTCTCCGCCCTGGGCGTGACTGGCTCTGGCCAGGAGTTGGAACTACGCAGGCCTTGGGAGCTGCGGCACCAGCCCAGCCCAGTCCTTGACTCCCGGGAGATCGGCCGAACCCGGCATAGCTCCGGACCAGCTCAAGAAAGCGCCCCCTTCCTCTGCATCACCACTGCGCTCCCGGACAGCCGGGTCCTTCGCTCAGTTTTGACTGGAGCCCAGCGAGGACAGCTCAGTGATAGTTCCCATTTTTGGAGACGCCAGCGAATTTGAACTAGCACGGAGGTGTGGTTGATTCCTCTTGGGACTGGAAAGGCTTCAATTCTCTGCCTTTGTAGCTGGTGTGCTCTGAGAGGAACGAGAAGTATATAGAGCAGGGCACTTATCTCCGTCTCTTGAGAACCTGATCCCTGACCCGAATTTGAGTCTTCTGTGGTTAGGAACAGGTGTCCATAAGGGGCCTTTGTTGCAAATTGGCTTATGTTGCTTGGGGAACCGCAATGAACTGCGTGACTTCTCATGACGGCGAAGCCTACCCTAACTTTTCTGAACTCCTGGAGGGAAGTCTTGCTCACGTGTTTACCAGCAGCTAGGACAAGGAAGAGAAAAGGTATTGACAATTAAAAGAGACTGAATTGCTTAAACTGGGATGCTTGAAAGTTGTTTTAAGTAAGTGGAATCTGAATGGTTCAGGGACTGGCTACACCATGGCTTCTGCCGGGTTGTCCAAAGACATTTGAGTCCTTCGTTGGTACTGCAAGGCTGCTGAATGATTGAGATTACTTTTCTGTTTCAAGGAGGACCTGTGTTCCACCTTTTGGAGTTTTTTTTTTTTTTTCTTCTTTCTTTTTTTCTTCTTTCTCTATTAACTCTGTTCACAAGAAATACTAACCATATTTCATTTTTCACACTTTGAATAGGAATTAAAATTGTACTTTCTATGTTTGGAAAAATAATGAAGATATATTGTAATGTTAGCCTGAACTACTGATAAATATATAACTATTTTACTAGGTCAAGAAACTGAACAACAAATAGAAACTGGACTTAGTGACTTTGGATATGATGAGCTGTATTGCTTTAGTAATTTGAAAGGCATTGGTGGCTTGGATTCTCTTGATGCCCAGGAACCACTTTACAATATTATGTTGCTCATTTAAATGACCATGAAATAGGTATACAGCATACAGATAAATGATTTTTAGGGTGTGTTGGAAGTGCTGAGACCTTTGTTTTACAAGTGACGTAAAATGGATGGATCATCAGAGGCACAAAGAATCTACTCAGGGAAACTGGATTATAGTAAAATGCCTTTAGTCCTGTTGTCAGGGGATAGAACACCTGGGTAACATGGGTTCAGATGATGAGAGTCTATTTGTTTTCCTCCAAGTCCTTGTGGTGTGCCCACAGTTTGATGGCATTTTGCTAGACTTTTGTTTACCTTTGAACTTTAGAATATTTCCTTAGTGACAGTGGAATTGATCTGTTTTTGTACTCTTAACCCTCACTTATGGTGTCTATTGGTAACCATTTGAGTAAACTAGAAAGACTCCAGATTGCATTTACGTGGTTACAGTGGTAACCAGCATTATTTCTTAAAGGTTAAAGTCTTTCCAACATAGTAACAATTGTAATTGAGAGAGAACATTAAATTTGAGGCTTTAATTTTGTTAGAAATATGACTTAGTAGTTATTGGGAGTGCACTCTTAAGACAACAGACTAAGTGATCATTGTCACCCCCAAGACAAATAGTGGCCTCTTATCTCATGGCAAAAGTGGATTCCTGGGAAAGTTGTTTTATCTTTGATTTCAGCCTGACTAGCTGTTGATGATTTCCAGATGATAGTAGCTCTTAAATAGTATTTATTCCTTGGCTGATGAATGTTTCAGCAACATGGATAACAGGTTGTGACACTGTGAAGCCCACCACATGGGAATTCTAGAGTACAAGGAATTCTATACCCATTGAGCCCCATCCCCAATGTGTGTGTGTGTGTGCGCGCATGTGTGTCCCCCAGGTGCTTTTATCTTTTTCTTAATTACCTTCTTTTTCTGACTTTTGCCCTCTGCACATTACTGCCTTCTATTGTAGAATGGAAATAGAATGATTTACATTCCTTAAGCACCAGACTACAAACTTTTATTTGAGGATGGTCCTCCATTTCTCCCCCATGTCCCCTCACAGTTGAGGGGGCCACTGATCAGTAAGGGACAAGATTAACACCTAGCCAACACTTATATTTTAGGGGAAGACTTCTTAGATGAAGACGAATAATGGGTTGGCAGCAGGCTCTTCCCCTTGGAACCACTCTACCCTCCTCCCCCAAATATACCTTGAGAGCAGGTATATGCTGTTCACCATGAGGAAGGAAAAGTCAGTACTCTCATTCTTTGAGCTATTGGAACTTACCTATAACTCTGATTATCAACAGCTGACTCAGAAAGGAATAGACTGAATGGGAGAATTGAAATCAGAAAGGGAGAGAGTTACTCAAAAATTGTTTCTTAGCTCAGTTACTATTTCAGCATTTCTTATTCCATGTGGTTTTGGAATTGGCAACAAAGAATTTTTAACATTTTTGAAAAAGGGACTTCATTCTTGATACGTTCTGGAATGTGTAGAAAAGATGTCTCATCTAGTGTACAACTTATAATAAAACTCATGTTTTATTAATAATACAAATTATAATTTGTATATCTTGTTTTTCAACCCTGTTTATTTTCCATGTTCTTTTGCTCAGACTAGTTTGTGTATTTCTGGAATGTAAACATTTATAAAACAAGTTTTAGTTGTAATTATTTTTCTTCTGCCTTTTTAATTTTTATTTATGTGATCTCTATTTATTTCAGAAATGAGCCGCCAGACTGCGACAGCATTACCTACTGGTACTTCAAAGTGTACACCATCCCAGAGGGTGCCTGCCCTGACTGGCACAACTGCATCCAACAATGACTTGGCGAGTCTTTTTGAGTGTCCGGTCTGCTTTGACTATGTGTTACCACCCATTCTTCAATGTCAGAGTGGCCATCTTGTTTGTAGCAACTGTCGCCCAAAACTCACTTGTTGTCCAACTTGCCGTGGCCCGTTGGGATCCATTCGCAACTTGGCTATGGAGAAAGTGGCCAATTCAGTACTTTTCCCTTGTAAATATGCCTCTTCTGGATGTGAAATAACTCTGCCACACACAGAAAAAGCAGACCACGAAGAGCTCTGTGAGTTTAGGCCTTATTCCTGTCCATGCCCTGGTGCTTCCTGTAAATGGCAAGGCTCTTTGGATGCTGTAATGCCCCATCTGATGCATCAGCACAAGTCTATTACAACCCTACAGGGAGAGGATATAGTTTTTCTTGCTACGGACATTAATCTTCCTGGTGCTGTTGACTGGGTGATGATGCAGTCCTGTTTTGGCTTTCACTTCATGCTTGTTTTGGAGAAACAGGAAAAATATGATGGTCACCAGCAGTTCTTCGCAATTGTACAGCTGATAGGAACACGCAAGCAAGCTGAAAATTTTGCTTATCGACTTGAGCTAAATGGTCATAGGCGGCGATTGACTTGGGAAGCGACTCCTCGATCTATTCATGAGGGAATTGCAACAGCCATTATGAATAGTGACTGCCTAGTCTTTGACACCAGCATTGCACAGCTTTTTGCAGAAAATGGCAATTTAGGCATCAATGTAACTATTTCCATGTGTTGAAATGGCAATCAAACATTTTCTGGCCAGTGTTTAAAACCATTGCATTCAATTTCACAGAGAATAAGGCATCCATCTGCCTGCCAACCTGAAACTGTTTTGGTAGGTGAAAGTGAGACACATGAAGGTAAATAAAAGGAAAGGCTGTTAAATACAGGAAACAGTTGCATGTAGTAACACTAATATATTTAAAAATAAGTCAACAGTAAACCACTGAAAAAAAAAAATATATATATATATACCCAAGGTGGGCATCTTTTGTATTAAGAAAGTTGATTCTACAGGAAGCATTGTAAAATAATTCTGAATTTGTGTTTGTTGTAGATTGATTGTACTGTTGAGAAAAATTTTTTTTTTTTTTTGGGTTGTTTTGGCGTGTGTGTGTGTTTGATTTTGTCCCCCCTCCTTAAACTGACAAGCCATGTTGAGTGGTCTCTGACCACTGCTTTTCCCCTTTGTGAGTCATACATAGTGCTGCTGTGTGTATATTTTTTGTGTATTTGCTAATTTTTATTCTAGTTTTTTTTCATTAAATAAATTTGACTTTTTTTTCTGTAATTCAGGTTTTTCCTCTTTTTTGTACCTTTTAAAGTTAGTATCTTTGATATGCATAATTGTTTGATAAAGTTCATACATATGTGTTTGATAAATATTTTCTTTTCTCTCATTAATTAGTTCATTAGAAATATTTTAAATTCAGCTATTTTGTGAAGATAAGAATTCCAGAGAGGAAAGGTAACATCTGAACAATTATCAAGTTATTTAAAGCAGCTATAAAATGGTCTCTTGCTTTTTTTTCTTCTTCTTCTTCATTTGAGCCATACCTTCAAAATTATTCTTTGAAAGTTAGGGAATACATTCTGATTTTTAAAAATACTGGGAAAAAAAAAAAACAAGGTTTTTTTTTTTTTTTTTTTTTTTTCCTTTTTTCAAATATCTTGGGCAGATTACATGTGTTTAAAATTTGTTCTTGTATTTATTGGTTTTGCAAAAGAAGGCATCGTCTTACACAGTATTTGTAATTAAAAGCAAGTCATTTGTTTAAAAAAAAAAGTAAGTTTGCAGAAAAAATGTTTTTGGTCTTTTATAATTCTCATTAAAAGAATATCTGGCAAATTGAAAACTCTTAATGTGTCTGCTTTAGCTCTCAAGTTTGAAAATCCAGTTTTTACCTGTTCCATTCTATACTAAAAACCACACAGCAGAAAGCAATGTGCCATAATTTTGAGCTGTGGTAGTTTTATTCTGAAGAATAGCAAAAATGAGTTTATGGCTACTGTTGGAATTATATAGTCTTATGTTTTCCTTTCTTTGGCTTGCCCACATTTTTATTCTCACTAGCAACTCTTGTCAGGAAAATGACTAGTTAAAATGCTGTTAACTTTTTTCCCCTTAAGGGGGGGAAATAATGGAAAGAAAACAGCAAAAGTGGGTTAACTATTTCACAGCCTGGTGGTTAAGAGCCCATACTCTGCAACCAGACTTCCAAGTGCCTGGGTTCCAATCCTAGTTCTCTCCCACCCATCAGCTGTGTGAATTTGGGCTTCAGTTTCCTAATGTGTAAAATGGGGTTAATAATAGTAGCTACATGACAAAGAGTTAAATGTGGTAAAAAGTAAGTTACCTAGAACAGTGCTTTATAATCACCCAACAAATGTTTGGCTACTATTATTATGCTTTTAACCAGCACCATATTGCTAATTACCCCGAGGCACATGGTGTGATTCTGAAATTGCCTTCTGAATGGCCAAGGATCAAGTTATATTGTGTGGTTTCTTTAAGTACCCTAAGCCTAGAAAGTCAATTAAAATTAATTTGGATTTCCTTCTTATCCCATCATCAATTCTGGGTAAAATGTTTACTTCTGTTAACTGTTTTCAGGAAAGAAGGTTGTAAAGCCTCTTCTAAATAAACATTCCTTTTAATTGGTTATTGTGCTTGTGTAGACGTTTTTGTGGTGAAAGCAAACAGTTCAACCACAAATTTATATCCATTTCTGTTAAGATATGTGTTTAGAAAAGCAGCTTTTATTCATTTTATTTTATTTTATTTTATTTTATTTTTTTTCAGTAGAGGGAGCCAGTTGTCATCATGTACAGCTTTTATTCATTTTAATCATTTACTTACTATATATTTGCAGATATAGTTTTGATTTTAACATACTTAAAATCTGTATTGTATAAAGTAATTCATATTGTAGAAAGTGTTCAATGATTGTAAAGTACAGAGCTCATTGTATAGACTTGGGAAATTTCAGAACAGCACAGAGATCTATCCAGATATGACTGCTACATTTTAATCTTTCTAGTCTTTAGGTGTGTGAACTTTACACATATTTATATGGGGGGGGGCAGACAAAAACCGGGATCGAATAATTATGGTCTCCACATAACATGATCTGAACATTTCATTACTTTTAATCTTGGAAAAACATTTTTTCTAACTTTTGTGAAGATTCCTAGTTTCCTGGTGGATATTTGTCTAATTGTTTTGGTTATTTATAATTAACATGTGAACAATTGTATGTTTTCTGATAATGTTCTTGGGATTATTTCCTTTTCTGGGAATCAGATAAAAAACTAAACCTTTTTAAAGGTCTTATGCTCTTATCATATTGCTTTCTGGAAAGGGTCCAGCATAACCTTAAGCAGCAGTATAAAGGACTTTTCATATCATTGTAATGTCACATTTTGCTAATTTAAGTAAAAAGTACAATTTGTATATGTTTGACATCTAAAATAAGGCTGACATGTTAATGTTAACTATTTCTTACTGTTCATATTCATAGCCCACAGGGATGACGGAGCCACATTCCTTTGTCCTTGTTGAGATTTATCTTATTCTTTAATGGCCTTTGTTGTGGATACATTCCTCTTTAGGCCCCTCTCCTTTTGGTGTCCTTTTTCAGGGGATTGTATGAGGTAGAGTTAGGTGATACTCTTTAACTTTGCCATCTTAAACTTGAATTTGTCTTGCTGAATTGAATCATGGGACAATTTAATATGTTAATGATAGTTTGGAAACAATTTTTTCCTTTCCTTCAGTGATTTTTATTATAGTATGTGTGACTTCTTTTAAGGCTCACATTTCTGTAAACTTTAAACTTATGTGAATGGCTGTTAATAATTTAGCTCACCAAAAGTGTGCTCCTCCTCCCTCTTCAAATTGCTCAAGAGCTCTTAATATTCCAAAACATCTGCAATGATTCTAGTAATGGTAGGATTTTGTTTAATTCACATTCCTGCGTGGAAGACTTGGTTAGTAATACAAATTAAAATAACAAAATACTGTGGATCAAACTAAAACTTACCTGGGGGCCAGTCTGCTGCATTAGACTGGACGAAAGAGGAAGATGAAAACATAATAGGGTGAACAGAGGATACAAACTGGCACTGTAGTCATTTATAAAGATGATACTAGAAAGGTAAAGAAACAGTGGCAGTGGGAACCTATAGCTTGGGCCCACTGTTTGAATCTTTGACATTCCCCCGACTCCCCCATGTGCCTGTTCTAAATGCAAATGGTTATTTGGTGGTTTACTACTTATGGTCTTAGGCTATACCAAATTCTCATTTATCTAAAAACTGCATCATTCTCCCAAAATTCAGACCCTGTATCTATTAATTTGTATTCTTTCTGCCTTACCCTCTGAAAGGGGCTGTATCTACCTTCAATGGGGATGAGGAAGGTGAAGTGTGATAAGGAGCACTAACATACCCAGTGCTTTGTGGGACCATCTATAGGCACCTTTGGTAAATAAATTTTAAATATGTAATTTTCTCATGCCTTTTTAAATTCTGAAAAGCATCAAAGTTGACAGACTTTGTATAAACTATCAATTCACCACAATGGTATGAGAGTACTTGGCTTTATAAAGCAATATTTTGCTTTGGACTGTCATTACAATTAGGACTAAATCCACAAATATTAAACACTGAAGAACTATTCTTTAGCTCACTATTGACAAGTATAAGTGTTCCAGATAAGTAAATTATGACAAAGCTTTCCCTCATTTTAAATCATTTTTGGTACAGTTCATTTACTGGTTATGCCTAGTCAAACTTCTTGTTTTGGTGCCTTTTTCTTTTTAACAGTTTAATTTTTACTGCAGGATCCACTAAATTTTAGTAAAACAGCAAAAAATGAGCATTAACATTGGTCTGTAAATCATCAAATTAGATGACTACTTTTTTTTTTTTTTTTTTTTTTTACCGGGAGGTCCTGGGAATCAAACCCGGGTCCCTCCATATGGGAGACGGACGCCCAACCAGTTGAGCTACATCCGACCCAGATGACTACTTTTGTATTCTCTCTTAATCTGCTGGTTAAAATTTTAATGGGGATGGGAACTTAAGTACAATTCATTTTGGCTTAAAGTGTGCTTGAATACATTTTACTTAAACACAAAACTTCTTGATGTTTACACCTAATAATTAAACTTTGGATTTGGAAAGGGAATTGACATAAAAGTAACATTCTTTATGGCTTAGTGTCAAGTCCGATTTCAGTAGTTTATAAAAGAAAATACTGTCAACCCACCTGCACCTCAGCAGTTGATCACCAGACTACACAGTTGATTGGTTACACTAATGTTCACCAGCCCCGAAGATAAGGCTTAAGTGGAGCCCAGGGTGGGAGACATCAGGAATCACTGCACCCATCAAGGTGAGAGAATTCTCTGCGTTTCAAGCAGCTACCACCACTTAGTTGGAGATGGCATTGGAAATGAAACCATGCATTCCCCTCCTGTTCTATGGCCAGAATGCAAATCCAGCTTGATGTCGAGAATAAAAAAGAAATCTTTTCAGTTAGTGCCTCCATTTTTTGTTTTCCCTCTTAGTTAAAAAGTCATGTATGTTTAGTATATTAAATCCCACTCACAATCCAGAAACCTTACTATAGTCATAGATCTATAAACTGTTACATACTTTAGGATCAATCACTTGAACAGATGACATTTTCCACTGTGTTTGCATATAGATGATCAAAAGTGACTAAGGGGCCATGTCTTACCCTGTAGCATGCCCACATCTGTGTCTGGGGTTGTGTATTTTTTTCTTGTTCCTTAATAAACTCTAGTCCCTTGCCTACCCTTTAAAAAAAAAAAAAAGTGACAAAGGGTCTGTCTCTGATGGGTGGTTTGTGGTTATGGTAAGAAGGGACCAATGAAGGGGCAGAGCCAAGGGAAAATCTTAATTGTATGCCTCAAGTAGTCAACTAGGATTTCTTGATAACCAAGGCATTTAAAGCTTTATTTACGTTTTAATATGTGAAGTTTCAAAAGCCTGTGCATAAAAAGCACGTAGATGTTGGTTAAATATACAGATCCCAAGGCCTCACTTGAAAACCCAGCTGTAATACATACAGTCTTTGGATCTAAACACTTTAAATGGTGTGGGAAGAATGCATCCAGGTTTTTCTCAGAAGGCTCCAAAGCTGCTTACAGATAAATATGAAGGTGCATGTTCAGGACTGGATGAAAAATACAGATAATCTCAACTTTAAAAAAAAAAAAAAGTTCTTTGTGGTCATTCTGCGTGGTGGAACAAGGTATTTATTTTACAGCAGAACAATTCGGGTGTGGGTTAGCTCCCTCTGGTTGCTGAGAACGAATTAACGATCACGGTTCATTTATTTTCCTTCCCAACCCCAGAGTTTGGTGCTGGAGGTCTGCAGTGAGGCCTAAGAATTTGCAGTTCTTAGGGGAACAGATGCTTCTGCTCTATATCACAGAGAACTTTATACCTTTTCAGAGACAACAATCGACCTAGTAAAGAGAGATTTCAACTTTTTTCAATTTATTCAATTAGTGTATTTCTGTAATAAACACTAGCCACCATATGAGTAAGGTTCATTACTGCTGTGATTATGTTCACAAAAAGACATTTTGCTTACCCCTACTGGTATGAATAAAATCAACTTTGTTAGTTCCTTCTGGTACTTCATGATTTAAAATTCTGAAAAATTGAGATTTGGGCCTACAATTTGCTATTTAAGAGACCAGGTATGGTCTTGACAGTAAAGCCACCATCAAAAGCTGCATTAAGAACTTCATCCAGGCAGCTTGCTGTGACAAAACTTAAATCTTGTCGTACATTGCCTGGGATTTCTTCAAGGTCTTTTTCATTCCTCTGAGGAATAATGATTCGCTTCAGTCCTGCTCTGTGTGCTGCCAGCACTTTGTCTTTAATTCCACCCACCTATAAGGAGAGGAAAAAAAGTTAGAGTTTATGATCATCATCATCCAATTGTGAAAGAAACCCTGACCCACCTTTTCACTAAATTCAACCACTGCTATTTAAGAATATATCATCTTCCACCTTTTAACAGCATGGGCTAGGAGAGCCACTAAAAAGGTTAATTAAAAAAAGGTAACAAAATTTTTACTAAATATTAGTGTTATAGTAAATCCTTTTAAATGGGAAATTCTGCTACTAAATTTTTGTTAAGTATGAACACCTTATTTTCTGCCAACTATTCCTCTTTTACATTGTCAGGCTTAACACATTTTATTCTGTAATCACAACTATCTTGGGCATAGGTTGATTGTGAAAAATGAATAAAAAGCATTACATTATTTTGACTAAATAGAATTTAGTTGTGTGCGAGATTATTTCCTTTTCTACAGATTTAAAGCCATGACCTCTGTGCTACTTAAAGGAGAATAATGTCAAGGTCAAATAAAACTTTAAAAAAACACATGATCATTTGTTTAATCATACATTGTGGCTTGCTTAATATTTGGACAAGGTTTTTTCTATAGCTTTTCGTTTTTCTTAAAGTTTAATGACTTGTTTTCTTAAAAAATGGAGAAAACATAGACCCATACTCTAGTGGTGGTTTTAAAATATACCCACAAAATCTCCCTTCAAAAGGTAGGACTAAAAGAAATAGAATGTGGTAGAAGTGTGGCTATATGAGTACCTTAAGTCATGAAAAAACGAGAGCTTCTGCCTGGATCTCTTGGATCACCAGCGCTAAAGGAAGAAGCCTGCCACCACATTGAAGGTCACTGAAACAGCCTATGGCAGGTACCTCCTGACAAACAACCAGCACCAACTGGCCAGTCCGTGAGTGAATCACTTTGAAAGTGGATCATTCAGCCCCATTCAACCTTCATATGACTGCAGTCTGGCCAGCATCTTGACTGTAGGATGAGAGACCTTGAGCCAGCACTGCTCAGTTAAGCCTCTCCTGAATTCCTGACCCACAGACCTGTGAGGATAATGTTTATTATTGTTTTGGGGGTAATTTTTTAGGCAGCAATAGATAACACATACAGCTCTCAATCATACCACCTAGCAAATGTAATCCCTAGATTTTTGCTGGGAAAATTGTCTCACCCTTCAATTCTACTTCATCAACCAGAACACATCTTCCAGAACTTTGTTGAATTGTCAGCTGATGACCCAACTTTTTTTGAACACTTTTGACAGTGTTAGGATATATTTCCTTGCTTAGTCTACCATCTTGAACCAGGAAATTCAATTAAGAGTTTATGGTCAATAAAGCACTTGCTCATTTCCTTTTAGTAGCACAGCTAGTACTAACCACCGTTGTCACTTGAAAGGCAATAGTTCCTGGGGTAAGGTGAAGAAAAGATCAGCCATTCTTTCAGGGTACAGATCTCCAAATACAGCATAAAGAATATGGTTTGAATATGACTTCTGACTTTAGGGTTGAATTAAATAAGTTGGGGAACTGAGCATTTTTAATGATCTTAACTGGCAATTCTATGATCTGTTTTTACATTATGTCATAAAATAAGGACTTTTCTGAGAATACATGAACTTTCCAAAATTTTGTTGTCAACTGGTGTTGGTAACTAGTGACTTAAAACGCTTAATACTCTCTTCAAGTTCTCTGCGTTTTATTCCAATAGTTTAGGGTATGAACCAGAGTCCAAAGGCCCCACATGTACAGAACTCTTTCTCAAAATTTAGCAATTAGATATGGCCAATCTTTATTACACTTTCCATTCTATTCTAGTCATTCTTCTCTAAATCTATCAACTACAGTAATCCTGCTGTAAAAAAACAACCACAGTAAGTTTTTTACAGAAGGAAAGAAGGTCTCAAAGGAACTTCAAAAAGTAAGACTTGGTCTTAAAGTTTAAAATAGTACTATTTTATACCTATGCTATATTGATAAGGATTTGTTAACTACAAAAAGGCCCCAAATCTTCATCTGAGCAGCTGATATTTCTGATGATGAAACTAATATTTTTCCCTTAGCAATAAAACCTGGGAAAAGTCAGCTTTCCCAGCTTTCATTTGATTGAAATTTTAAAATATTATAAGTGTAAAAATTCAATAGTATTCACAGGAAGAAGGCAAATCACTATTTAAATTTAAAATTTCAAAATACATGTATAAATGGATTTCTTCATACTTACTGGAAGAACAAGACCTCTCAGTGTAATTTCTCCAGTCATGGCTACATCTGAACGCACCAGCCGCCCACTAAAAAGTGAGGCAAGACAGGTTACTATGGTAACTCCAGCAGATGGTCCATCTTTTGTGACAGCTCCAGCTGGGAAGTGCAGATGGATGTCAGTGTTGTCAAGAAGATCAAAACTTCCAAAAGCTTTAAAAAGGGAAAGATTTTAAAGTAGAAAAATTAAGCCTATTTTCTTTTTCTCTAAAAAGAATGTCAGAGATAAAAATTAATATTTTGGATAAATGAATCCTTTAAATTATCAATAGGTAGTACAATTAAAGTGGGGCTCTGAAAGAATACTAGTTTCATTCTATTCCATGTAGGATTAAAAACAAATCAACCCCCTTTGACTTGGTTTCTAATTCAGGCACTAGACAAACAATCTAAAATGAAATAGAATTTCCACAGGGGTTCAAAATTAAAGGTCTGCATTTTACTGAATGGTGTAACATAATCTAAAGTTATCTTAGTCTTTGTCAGAGAATTGTGAGATTCCTCTTGATCATGATCCAAGGTTCTTCATGCACAGCTGTATCCCAGTTGTGTCTAGGTCACTTACCATTAGTCAGCTGGTATTTCTTTGCATTACTGCGAAGCCAGCTAATAGCGAGATGGGCAGACTCCTTCATGACATCCCCTAGCTGGCCAGTCAGAGTTAACTGACCTTCACCATCCATTCGACTTGCCTCCACGAACATGATTTCCCCACCTAAAGGTGTCCACACCAAACCTATTGCCACCCCTGGTTGACTCAAACGCTGAGATACCTTGAAAGAAAGAAGAAAAACTATCAGAGTTGAGTCAACAAGTACAAATTATCTTTAGGCTGACTAACCACCCTATCCTTTTCCATGGAGCTATACCTCAAAATACTTATTTACATGATTCTGAATTACACTTATTTACTAGCTAGATTTCTGCCAGGAGAAAAACCTAAATGTCCTTTTTTTGACATTTGTCAGAAACAATTTTACTTTAGAATATGTGTGAATAACTTTGATTTTTTAAAAAAAAATCTTTTTAAAATAAAAAAATTTTTTTTTCATTTTTAGGAGGTACTTGGGGATTGAACCTGAGACATCCTACGTGGGAAGTAGGCACTTAACCACTAAACTACGTTTCACTCCCCAATAATTTTGATTTTAAAGAGCCAGATCTAGTTACAAATGCCCTAACTTTCAAGACACAAACCCAACTGTTTATCTAAATATATTAGGCTGCATATGTATAAATAATCCAGAACTTCAGTTTCATTTTAGGTAATCAGGAATTTGTTTCAGAATGTAGAAACCCTCTTATTAACATACATTTAAGAAATGTTAGTCCCAGAGACCAGGTGTGAAGATATGTATTACAAACCTCTCGATTTTACTTCTCTGCCCTTATTGTCTCTGTTCTTGATACAGAGATACTATAAAATACCACTAAATGGTGTCCTAGATTCCCTCCTGTGTGGCAGGAGGCACACTGTGCTGCCTCACTGCTGTTTTAAATTTAACGTGTCATTCACCTGAGATTATGAGCCCAGGTGATAAACAATCTAGGTTAACACATCCAAGTTATGGAAACATGTAAAAATTAGCAGATTAAAATCGAATATGTCGGGAAGCGGCTGTGGCTCAATCAGTAGGGCTCCCGTTTACCATATGGGAGGCCCTGGGTTCGGTTCCCAGGGCCTCCTGGTGAAGGCAAGCCACCAGGAAAATTCAGGCCACTCCACGGAGATTAAAAAAAAAAAAAAAAAAAGATAGTCCCATCCATCTGCCCCACGGGTTCTAAGCCCCCTCTTAATTTGAAACAGAGTGGACATCACCATCCCAAAATTCTCAAGATTGGAGAATGAACAATGGACTAAAGTAGACTTATTATTATTCTATTATATACTTATTATTATTCTAGCAATGGAAGAACTTTTATAAATGATATAAAGGCAGTGATCCCCAGAGGTTCTGAGGGGAGGGAGAGGGAAGAACAGGTGTAACATGGGGGCATTTTTTGGACATCGGACTGGTCCTGCATGACACTGCAATGACGTATACAGGCCATTATACATTTTGTCAAAATCTATAAAATTGTGCAGGGCAGAGTGTAAACTATAATGTAAAGTATAGTCCATGGTTAGTAGCAATGCTTCCATATATATTTATCAATTGTAACAAATGTACCACACTAATGAAAGATGTTAATGTCGGAAAGTATGGGAGGGAGAAGGGATGGAGCATATGGGAATCCTCTATATTTTTTATGCAATATTCATGTAAACTAACGCTTCTTTAAAAATAATAAAATAATAAAATGAGTACTCTACAAAAAAAAAAAAAAAAAAAAAGCCTATTTTTAATGTTGGTGTTTTTTTAAAAATTATTATTTCTAATTAACTTTAATAGGTATGTTAGAAACATGGAAGGCCAAATTCCAGCATTAGTTAAGACTGATACTATGCACCACAGATCACATTTCCCTCTACTTTGGTATCTGCCCTATAGCTATATTTATTTACATGAGGAGAAATACATGAAAGATCAATGATATCTGAGGAAAACTTAGAGGCAACAGTTTATACAAATTTTTTCAAGGTTTCTGTTTTATAATATATCAATTCTCTACCTGATCAGCATCTAATTAGGGTGGGATTTTGTTAGGGGTTCCTATTTATTTCTTAACTCCTTTCTAGGGCTGGGTAACACTGGATCTCATGAAATTTAACAGAAAGGCAAAAATTTGGTATAATTTTGTTATAACAAAAACAATCCTGTTCTTACAGCTGGATATATTCGATCCTTAATTCTGATGTAAGACTAATACCAAAAATATTCCCAAGGAAGCAGTAGTAAGATTCTAATTAATTACTATGCTGCTTCCAGAAACCAAGCCAATGAAACACTCAGAAAATGAGGAATAGATGGGAACTTCCTCAACATGATAAACAGCATATATGAAAAACCCACAGCAAACATCATATTCAACTGAATGGTGAAAGACTGAAAGATCCCCCCCTAAGACCAGGAACAAGACAAGGATGCCCACTTTACTGCTTTTAACAGATACTGGAAGTTCTACCCAGAGCAATTAGGCAAGGAAAAGAAATAAAAAGACATCCAAATTGGAAAGGAAGAAGTAAAATGATCCCTATTCATACACATGACATGATCTTATATATAGATGACCCCAAAGAATCTACAAGAAAGCTAACTAGAGTTAATAAATGAATTCAGCAAAGTGGCAGGGTACAAGACCAACGCACAAAAACTATTATTGTTTCCATACATTAGTAATGAAATTAGGAAGAAGTAATTTAAAAAATCCATTTACAATAGCAACTAAATGATTCAAAAAGCTAGGAATAAATTTAACCAAAGATGTAAAGGACTTGAAAGTGGAAAACTACAAAACATTGTTGAAAGAAATCAAAGACCTAAATAAATGGAAGTACATCCCATGTTCATGGATTGGAAGACTAAATTTGGTTAAGATATCAATTCTACCCAAAGTGATTTACAGATTCAACACAATCTCAATCAAAATTCCAACAGCCTTCTTTTAAGAAATGGAAAAGCCAACCATCAAATTTATTTGGAACTTTATGGGGCCCCAAATAGCCAAAACCATATTGAAAAAGAACACAGTTGGAGGACTTGTGCACTTCTTAATTTAAAAGTTTATTTCAAAGCTATAGTAATCAAAACAACATGGTACTGGCACAAGGACAGATATATAGACCAATGGAACTGAACTGGGAGTTCAGAAGTAAGTCCCCACATCTACGGCCAATTGTTTTTTTTTCTTTTTTAGGAGGTACTGGGGACTGAACCCGGGACCTCGTATATGCAAAGCAGATGCTCAACCACTGAGCTACACCTGCTCCGCAGCCAACTTTTTTTTAAAAAAACAAGGATACCAAGTCTCCTCATTGGGAAAGAATAGTCTCTTCAACAAATGGTGCTGGGAAAACTGGATAGCCAAATGCAAAATAATGAAATTGGACCCCTATTTCATATCACATACAAAAATTTACTCAAAACAGATTCAGCGACCTTTATGCTACTCTTAGTAGAAGACACAGAGAAAATAGTCAGTTGTATTTGGCAATGGGTTTTTAGAAAGGACACCAAATGCACGAGCAACAAAAGCAAAAAATAGATACAGATTTTGTACATCAAAGCACATATCAAGAAAGTGAAAAGACAACCTACAGAATGGGAGAAAATATTTGGAAACCGTATCTCAAGGATTTAATATCCAGAATACAGAAAAAACTCCTATAACAAAATAAAAACAACAAAATTAAGAAATAGGCTGTGACAGCCTGAAGCTTTTTGTGGATCCCAGAAAATATCATGTCCTTAGAGTTATTCCATTCCTGTGCATGTAAACCTATTGCAGATGGGACCATTTGATTAGATTTAGTTAAGGAACCTTCCTTTTGATTAGATCACTTCAATAGGGCAAGTCTTTCACTGGAGTCCTTTATAAACAGGAGAAATATGCAGAGACACAGGAGAAATATGTAGAGACACAGCAAGCCATAGAGATGGAGAGAAGGAACCCAGGAGCACAGAGAGGAACATGGGAGACAGAAAAGCCACCAATGGAGTAGCCTGAAGCAGAATTAGCAATGAGGCATACAGGAGAGGGGAGAGACGAGTGGACCAGTGTTGTGCCCTGCCATGTCATGTGCCTGATCAGCCACAGCTGCAACTTGGTGAGAGAGCATCTCTTGATGATGCCTTAATTTGGACAATTTTACAGCCTCAGAACCATATAAGGTAATAAATATGTAATTTAAGTATCTTTAAAAAACAAAAACAAAAAAACCGGAAAAAAAATTGACTGAGGTGATGACAGCACAACTCTGTGATGAACATGAGAGCCACTGGGTGTGCACTTTGAATGGACTGTACAAAGCATGGGCTTTATAACACAATGAATCCTGTGGTGCAAGACGGACTGTGGTTAACACAACAAAGATGAGAACATTTTCTCACGAACTATACCAAGTATATAATACTAATACAGGGTGTTAATAACCAAGTGGGTTGGGTGAAAATATACCAAATAAAAGACATTGGCTATAGTTCGTAGTTAAAAAAAAAAAAAAGACTTATCTACCATGATCAAGTGGGATTTAATCCATGAATAAAAAATTTGCTTAGCATAACAATTAAAAAAAAAAAAACAAATGTATAAGCTTTTAACCTAATAAATTGCCATTATAAAAGCCAACCCATTTCTGGTATATTGCTCCCAGTAACTTTTAGCAAACTAAAATATGAGCCAAAGACTTGAATAGACATTTCTCCAAAGATGACATAAAAATGGCCAATGAGTACATGAAAAGAAGTCCTATATCATCAGCCATTAAGGAAATGCAAATCAAAACCACAATGAAATACCATTTCATACCCAATAGAATGGCTATATTACAAACACTGAAAATAACAAGTGTTGGAGAGGATATGGAGAAATGATAAACTTGTTTATTGTTGGTAGGAATTTAAAATGGTGTAGACATTGTGGAAAACAGATTGGTGGTTCCTCAGAAAGTTATGTATACAGAATTACCGTAGGACCCAGTGATTCCATTTCTAGGTTTGAACCCCAAAGATTTGAAAGCAGGGACTCTAACAGATATATGCACACCAATGTTCATAGTAGCAGCATTCACAACGGCCAAAAGGTAGAAGCAACTGAAATGCCTATCAACAGATGAATGGATAAACAAAATGTGTTATATTGGAATATTATTTACCCAAAAAAGGGAATAATTTCTGTCAACAAGGATGAATCTTTGTTTCAGTTTCCTAGGCTGTTCAAGCAAACACCATGAAATGGGTTGGGTTAAACAATGGGAATTTATTTGCTTATGGTTTTGAGGCTAAAAGTCCAAATCAAGGCATCATCAAGGTGAAGTTTTCTCCCTGAAGACTGTGTTGTTCTGGGGCTGGCTTCTGGTGATTCTTGGTCCTTAGCTTGTCACATGGCAATGCACACAGTGGCCTCTTCATTCTCTTTAGGCTTTCATTGATTTCATCTTCTTACTTTCTCTTTTTCTGAGTTGCATTCTGTTTATAAAGGACTCCAGTAATAGAATTAAGAACCATCCTAAGGTGGACCACGTCTTAAATGGAGTAACCTCAACAAAACATCCTACTTACAATGGGCTCATACCCACAGAAATGTTAAATTTAAGAACAAAGTTTTTTGAGGGTACATATAGCTTCAAATCAATACAACCTTGTAGTGAGATACAATGGGACAGATATTATAGGATTTCATGTATTTAAAATAACTAGAATATGCAAATTCATAAAGACAGAAAGTAGATTATAGGTTGCTTGGAGTGAGGAAGGGGAGAGGGAATAGGGAGTTAATGTTTAATGGGTACAGAGTTTCTGTTTGGAGTGATGAAAAAGTTTTGGTAATGGATGGAGCTGATGGTTATACAACATTGTAAATGTAATTAATACTACTGAATTATATATTCAAAAATGGTAAAAATGGTAAATTTTATGTTATATATATTTTACCACAATAAAACTTTTTAAAAGGCCAATTAATCACCAAAAAAAAAAAAAAAAAAAAAAAAAAAATGAACTCGAGATAGCTATATACCACTTTTAACATCTAGCAGGAAGAACATTCTAAGCCTCAAGTCTAGGCCTTTCTTGGCTAATATAAATGATGATTCCACAAACCAGTAATGGAAATAAGAAGCTGGTGGAGAAACATTTGAAATTATTGTGTTGAATAACTTATTAAGGAATGCTACAAAATACAGATAGTTCTGTATAAATATAAAATGTGGTTTCAATGATATCAGTGTTTAAGGAGAACTTGAGTATCTAATCACTGCCAATTTCACGTTTGCCTTCCCTTTTAATTGATAAGTAACAATAGTGATCTTTGATTGAAATAGTAAATATGCACAATTCTCATCAATCATTCCAAGCCTAGACCAACATTTATGGTTACCAAAGCACGGTGTGCGGCATGAAGCCAGGCTTTGACACAGCATGTTAAATGAAGCAGGATGGAGAAGTAATTTACCATTATGATTTTATGGAGCATCTAGTGTTTATATTCTTTGTCCATTTCTAGCACCTGACTGTTGTTTCCTTAAAAAGTAAGCATGTGAGGGGAGCGGCTGTGGCTCAGTCAGTGGGGCTCCCGTTTGCCATGTGGGGGGGGCCCTGGGTTCGGTTCCCGGGGCCTCCTGGTGAGGGCGGGCCCGCCCACGCGGCGTGGTTGGCTGACCCAGCAAGCATGGGCAGCAAGGGGGGGATAAATGAATAAATAAATAAAATCTTAAAAAAAAGAAAAAAGTAAGCATGTGAAGGAATTTCCTGGAATTTACCTTTGGATGTATTCTATTCAGAATGGCTCCCAAACATTGCATGTCTATCTTCTTCTCTTTCTCTTTTTCTTTTAAGGGCAGTCACTTTTAGATAAGGGTTTTTCATACACCACTGTCCAAAGCCAATACTTTAATATAAGGTTGGGGGCTATCTAAAAATATGGAGTCAGGAATAATCAAATGACACAATTTTGGGGTTAGCTGGATAACATATAGACTCTTGTGGCTTAGATATCTAGTTCTCTAAGAATGAAAATTAAATTTATCCTGGAAAGAGTAGAGCTTATTTGTTTTTCTGATTGTTCTGTCATTACATTTGAAGTCTGTGAGTTTGTGCATCTAAGACTATTCCCCTCCAGAGATAAACAGGAACTCTTTTTCTTGGCTTTTCTTCTTTTCAACTGCAAGATTAGCCAGCTAGGATGTGTATCCAATAATTTTAAGATTCTCATTTTCTCTCCAGTGAGGTTCATGTAATCAACAAAAGTAATATAATTGCTAGTGAGTTTACCATTATTCATGGCAATATCATAACTGTTTGACCAGATCAAATATGATTAAATAGCTGTGATGTGATTCATTCATCCTCCTTCTAAATCTTCCACACCCAGATCTGGAGCTTTTGAGGAAGTATTCCAAGCTACGTCTGCTCTGTGAAGAGTAAAGTGCAGTGGGAATGAAATCTAGGCTACCTTGGGGTACTTACACCTGCTCCCAACTCTATCCAACTCTTTCACTACAGTGTAGGGATGATCATTTCTTTTGGAAACTTTATTGCATATGAAAACATGACCTATGATACTGTTCTTAAATTTGAAACCTAGATTAAATTCCTAGAACCCATTTTCCCACCTGTTTATAGAGAATTCTAAAAGGATATAACTCACTAATAAAAGTGTGCCTTCTCATCTTCCTTCCCCACTGCGAGTTTGCTAGGTCAGTAACACTTTTTGGTATTAATATATTTTTGTAGAATCATCTTCAATGAAAGAACAGTAAGGGGTGGTGTAAAGTTATTAAATGTAGGTACAAGGTTAGGATTACAAAAACAATAGTTTTTTTTTTTTTTCTTTAGCAGGCACCAGGAACCAAACCCAGGACTTCCCATGTGGGAGGTGGGTGCTCAACTGCTTGAGCCACACCTGCTCCCACAGCAGGGTTTTTAATTTATTTTTTAGAAGATGCTTAGATTACATAAATGTTACACAAAAGATATAGGGATTCCCATATGCCCCACTCCCCACACCTCCCACACAAACATCCTTCATTAGTGTGGCACATTCATTGCAATTGATAAACGCATCCTGGGGCATTGCCATTAAGCATGGACCACAGTTCACACTGTAGTCTACACTCTCTCCCACACAGTTCTGCATGTTATGTGATGATATAAAATGGCCAATATCTGGTGTTGCAACATCACTCAGGACGATTCCCAAGTCCCAAAAAAGCCCGCATATTACAACTGTTTTTCCCTCTCCCCTGCCCCCAGAGCCTCCAGTGGCCACTGGCTCCACATATATGTTATAATTTCTTCCACTGCTAGAATCATAATATGCCTATAGTAGAATACCAGTAAGTCCACTCTAGTCCATAGCTTTTCCCCCAGTCCTGAGGATTCTGGGATGGTGATGTCCACTTCACCTCCAACTGAGAGAGGGCTTATATCCCATGGGGAAGATGGATGGGACTATACTGCCTGTAGCTGCAGACTCTCTCCGTTCCGGGATGGCTGTTGTCCATCATTATCTTCCAGCCAGTTGTCCTAGATGAGTCCAATGAGCTGTAGAGTAGGTGTTACAACTCTGCCAAGGTTCCGGGCCCAGCTGGCACATGGACAGCCCAAAGACTCTAGTCTCTGGACGTACACCTACAAACTCCAGCACCAAGTATAGGTTTAAATAGAAGGGAGAGATGAGCCATGAGCAAGGAAGACATAATTGAGTCCAATTCTTTCACTTTCAGGAGCACAAACTCCAAAGTAGGGCCCACTGGCAAGGTACCATACCCTGGAGCTATCTGCCCTGACTGTAGGACCTGGGTGGCTCCAGAGCCCTCAGGAGCCCCACTATTTGGGGTAGTATCCACTTTGGAAGTCTATGAGATCCTGCTGAGATGTACGTAAGCGTTACCTCTGGGATGACCTCCCGACTCACTTTGAAGTCTCTTAGCCATATAAACTCACTTGTCTTTACCTTTTCCCCCTTTTATTCCAGGTATTTTTCCAGTTGCATTGCTAGTTGGTGCCAGGCAGTATGGTGGGTGCTTTATGTGTATTAACTCACCAAATTATTATTATTATTTTAAGATTTCTTATTTATTTATTTATTTCTCCCCCCTAGTTGTTTGCACTTACTGTGTCTGTTGGTTGTATCGCTCATCTTCTTTAGGAGGCACCAGGAACTGAACCTGGGACCTCCCATATGGTAGGCAGGAGCTCAATCACTTCAGCCACATCTGCTTCCCATCACCAAATCATAATAACTAATAAGATTCATGCAACTATCCCAATATATCAGAGGAAGGTATCAAATTAAAAGAGTTTGGGTAAATGGCTTATCATCTAGTGATTAAGAGGACCACCTTGCAGTTTTCCAATCTTATTTTTCCTCCTTTCTTTCCTATTCTTTCCTTCTCAGAAGCTTATGGTAGTTGGCTTTACCATCTTCATTCTTTCCTCACTATCTTTTTTCTTTTTTTTTTTTAAACAATTTATTGAAGTATATCATTCATACATGAACATACATAAACTATAAGTGTTCATTAAACATCATGAACTTACAAAACAAATATGCAAAACATCATACAGGGCTCTTATACATCACCTCCGCACAAGTACCCTGCATTGTTGTGAAACATTTGTTAAACCATGAAAGAGCATCATCAAAGTATTACTACCAACTATAGTCTGTATCTTCCTCCCTATACATTTTTTAAAAAGGATTTATTTATTTTACTTTTATCCATTTTTAATCCCCCCCCCGCGTTTTTGCTGTTTCTGTGTCCATTTGCTGGGTGACTGTGTCCGTTTCCTGCCCTCTCTTCTCATCCTTCTCCTCTTGTCTTCACTGGGATTCGATCTTCAGAACCTCCGATGTGGGAGGGAGAGAGGCACCCTACCACCTGCGCCACCTTAGTTCCTGGTTTTTTCGGTGTGTCTTGTCTTGGCTCTCCCTTATGTCACTCTCCTGTTATGTCATCATCTTGCTGCGTGGCTTGCGGGGCCTGGCGGCAAACCCACTCATGGGGCCTGGTGGTGCACCCGCACACAGGGCCTGGTGGCCCACGTGCCTTCTATATTTTTCTTTTTTTAAATTTTTACTGGGAGGTCCTGAGGATCGGACCCAGGTCCCTCCATATGGGAGACGGACGCCCAACCAATCGAGCCACATCCGTCCCCCTGCTATATCTCTTAAGGTTGACCAAAGATACCCAAAGTTACAGTCTTTTCCCATACAGGATGGTCATATAATAAATCAGGCTTAGTTTATCACCAGCATTCCAAAAACCAGACCTAGAGAGAAAAACTCGGTCTGGGGACACGTGCATGGTTTCGAATATAGCGAATGTTTAGCCTACTCTGATTATCACAAAATCAGGACAGCGAGAATATTTGCAGCCTCACTATCTTCTACATTAAAAAAAATTTTTCCTACCTTATCGTTCTAACTCCTGCTATCACCCTGGGTGTATTTAATAAATACATGGATGTCTACCCACCACTTGGCTTCTCAGTTCTCTAAATACTTCCTTAAGTCCAATGCCTGTTTCCTCACCTTAACTAAGCCATATTCTTCTAGGTCCTTATCATCAATAGAAACCATATTACCTCTGAAATCTAAATTTTAAAACATTTCCCTCTGTCCATGATTTTCTTATCCTTCTGGCTCATTTGTACTGAAAGTCATCAATTCTACTATTTTCTCATTTATAACAGCTCTGACCTAATTTCATTTCTTTCTTTGTGCTGGTACATATTTTTGTTGCACCATATAATCTTTTCTTTTCAAGAACTCACTATTCTTGCCCATTTCTTTATCATACCTTGCAAAGAGTGTTCCTTTCTTCTATCATATACCATTTCTTCTACTTGTGTTCTGGATTCCATCACATCTCATCATCCCTCCTAGCAACCTCATTTCTCTGCAATCATTCAAGCTAAACTTCTGAAAATAGTCACCTATACATGAATTCTATTGCCTTACCCCAAAATTCCTTTTCAACACACTCCAAAAAGCTACCATAGGAGTGGGTGTAGCTCAGTGGTTGAATGCAGATAAGGTCCCAGTTTCAATCCCCAGTGCCTCCAAAAAAATTAAAAAAAGGTACCATCCCTACCACTCCTTGTGAAACCATTCTTTCAAGGTCGCCAACAACTTCCATGCTGTCAAATCCAACACACATTTTTCTGACCTTATCTTTCTTTTCAACTAACAGTAAACACATTTTGATGTTCCCTCCATCTTGAGACATCCTCCTCTTTGTTTTATATCTCCATCTTGGATTTCTCCTCTGAAGCAGACCTGCATGTTCATCTGTCTCCACTTAGATGCCTCACAGATATTTCAAACTAACATGTACAAAACAGAACTTCCCATTTTCTTTGCAACACTCCCTCCATCACTGCAAAATGTCCCTCCCTCCACCAGTCTTTCCCATCTCAGTAAATCCAATCTCCTGTTACTCTAACTAGAAACCTGTGACTCCCTTATTACCCTGTTTTCTTTAGTTCCCATATATATTCCACCAGTGAGTCTAGCTTTACCCTTGTTTGTCAAGTCTACCTCTAAAATCTCAGATATATCTAGAGTAGTTATTTCTTATCTCAGTACCACCCTGTTTGTTTTCTGTATAGCATCAATCTCAATTTGTAATTATTTGTTTACTTGTTTATTTTTTGTTTCCTCTGTTAAGGTCTGTGAAGGCAGAGATCATACTTTATCTGTTTTTGATATGTAATTATTGAACTAATGAATGAAATACATTCTAGAAGAAACAACAGACCCTAGAATTTTCCCTTCATGGGGAATATAGGCATTTATACAAAAAAAGTACCTTAAAAAAAAAAAAAGTACCTTATAACATCTTGGGAACACCTCAACATGTATTCTAATAGTCCCCATATAATCTCCCATTTCAGATTCTTTACTTAGGAGAACACAAAGAAGAAGAGAGAAGACTGGGCCACTGTGAACTTTTTGCAAAGAGCAGAGGACCTGCTTAGTGTGCATGTGCTATGCTTTTCAAATGTGTGAAGCGGAGCACAAGCTTTGAAGTCATTTAGGTCTGGGACCAAATCTCAATTCTGGCATGAGTTGTGTATTCTCACAAGTTATTTAAACTCTCCATGCATGTTTTCTCATCTGTTATCAGAAAGACACCAGGATTGAGATTAAGGGATATATCATTTGTAAAGGGGTTTTGCGGAGGTGCCTAATATCTGATAGATAACACAAATGAGAATGGCAGAGAAGCCCAGCCCAATATCTCCCATTTCAAAATACAGCACTATAGTTGCTATGAATAATATAGATGAAAGTCTGATTTAGAACAGATGCCTTTATTTATTTTTTTAAACTGCCATATATCACTGCCACTCTCTTTTAGCAGGAAAGGACAGGAATTATCTTGGTCTGACAGGGTATTTATTGTAGAGGGGAAACAGTAGTGGAGGTGGAGTCAGATGATTTGAATTTGAATACTGGCTTTATGAATTCACGTCATATGAATTTTCATTATTCATTTAATTTCCTTAAGCCCTGTGAGTGAAATGCAAAAGGATTCTGAGCACAGTAAACAGCCGTCATGGACAATAAAGAAATGTCCCATGAAAAGTTGAGGCAGTGTGCAGTTAAGTAATTTGGGACTGATGGTCATCAAACCAGTGAAGGTAGATACAGAAACCCCAGGATACAGGGTAAATTATCTCTTAAGTGTGGAAAAGCTACAATTGTTCCAAACTCTTAGACACTAGATTTATTCTAACATCCTGTTGTATAATAAAGAATTTGACTTGTCTTTGTCTCTGGTTTCTAGGACATAGCTCAAAATCTTTGGAATTTCCAGAGATAGGAGTGTCTTTTGTTACTCATGATGGGTGCCAGAGCATACCCGAATATTCAAGCTAATGAGAT
The DNA here is from genome assembly GCA_026826555.1 of Tolypeutes matacus. Classification (NCBI taxonomy): domain Eukaryota; kingdom Metazoa; phylum Chordata; class Mammalia; order Cingulata; family Chlamyphoridae; genus Tolypeutes; species Tolypeutes matacus. Next base: position 38,668 of record JAKSZT010049867.1, on the reverse strand, counting down.
GACTCAGGGTCAGGACTTTGAGCCATGTCATATCAGCCCAAACTCACAGACCTCCAGGGAGTAGAGGGAGGCTGGAGATTGAGTTCAAACGCATGAGAACTGATTGATTCCATCAATCATGCCTATCTACATAATGAAACCACTTAAAAACAAACAAACAAACAAACTCTGGACACTGAAGCTTGGGTAAGCTTCCATTATTGATAATACATATTGATGTACTGGGAGGTTGATGCATTCTGACTCCATATGGGGAAGACACAGAGCTCTGCATTTGAGACCCTAACAGACCTTGCATTATGTGTCTCTTCTTTTGGTTTCTTCCTAATTGTAACCTTTTTTGCTATAATAAAACTATAATTGTATAGTTTTATGCAATATAAAACTAAAGTGCTAAAGTATATATAGCACTTTCCTGAGTTTTGTGAGTCATGCTAGCGAACTACTGAACCTGAGGGGATGGTGAGAACCACCAAAATTGTAGCCAGTTGGTCAGAAGTGAGGGTGGCCTGGGATCCCTGGAACTACGGCTGGTGCTTGAAAGGCAATCTTTTAGAGGACTGCCCTTCATCTGTAGCTTCTGGTCTAACTATGAGTAGTTGGAGTCAGAATTGAATAGCATCCAAAAATTTAACTCAAAACGAAAGGCCTAACTATAAAAACTAAAACTAATAAAAAATTCCTGTAAGCAAACATAAGGGGATATCTTTAGCACTTTGTATTAGGCATTCTTAGACTTTATACCAAGAGTACTAGCAACAAGAAAAAAAAAAAAATGAATAGACATCACCAAAATTAGAAACTTTTGTGCATAAAAGGACATATCAAGAAAGTGAATAGACAATCTATAGAATAGGAGAAAATATTTTTCTGATAAGGGTTTAATATCCAGAGTATATAAAAGAACTCCTATAGCTCAATAACAAAAAGACAACACAAGAAATGGGCCAAGGACTTGAATAGGCATTTCTCCAAAGAAGATCCACAAATAGCCAATGAGCACATGAAAAGGTGTTCAACAACATTAGCCAGTAGGAAAATGCAAATCCAACCACGATGAGATAGCACCTAACACACACCAGAATGGCTATTATTTAAAATACATAAAATAACAAGTGTTGGTGAGGATGTGGAGAAATAGGAACCCTTGTGCTTGTTAGCAGAATTTAAAATGGTGTAGCCGATTTGGAAAACAGATTGGCAGTTCTTTAGGAAATTAAGTATAGAATTACCATAGGATCCAGCAATCCCACTTGTAGGTATAAACCCCAAAGGATTGAAAGCAGGGACTCAAATTAGTATTTGTACACCAATGTTCATAGCACAGCAGTATTCACAATAGCCAAAAGATGAAGCAACCCAAGTGTCCACCAACAGATGAATGGATAAACAAAATGTGGGGTGTGTGTGTGTATATACACACACACAAAGGAGTATTATTCACCCTTATAAAGAAAAGAAGTACTGACCCAGGCTACAATAAGGATAGACCCTATAAGCCAGATACAAAAGGACAGAAATTGTATGATTTCACGTATGTGAAATGAATTATAATATGCAAATTCACAGAGACAGAAAGTAGATTACAGGAACTCAGGGGCAGGGCTGGAGATGGAGAACGGGGAGTTAATGCTTAATAGGTACAGTTTCTGTTTGGGGTGACAGGAGAGTTTTTGGGGTTTTTTGGAGGTACTGCGGCCAGGGATTAAACCTGTGACCTTGTATGTAGGAAGCCAGCACTCAGTCACAAAGCCACATCAGCTCCCCTGAGATGGGTAAAGTTTTGGTAAAACACTGTGATTGGAGTGAACACCACTGAACTGTATAGTTGAAAATGGTTAAAATGGGAAATTTATGTTTACCATAATAAAAAGAAAAGAGAGAGAGAGAGAAAGAGGAAAATTGAATAGCTACTGTAGTTTCTGTCTGAAGTCACTGAAGACATTTGTAGATGCTATTTATAAAAAACAAAATGGCTATGGGAAATAGTATCAATGTATTATCATATTCATTTTGGTGAATTTGGTTCACATTTAACAGCTCAGACTCTACAAGTCTACAACTTTACATATAAAATGAGTGTCTTCAATTATATCAAGCAGAGATGTTATGCAATTTTCATAACATTTCTCATTTATGTTCTTTTGGCTCTTTCTTTGCCAAAGCTCCAGGAATGTCAGTAATGCTTAGCAGCATTACATACCAGCAGCAGAAATGGCTGGGAGAAAAGAGTGTGTGCAACAAAAACATGTATCAATGTTTTGTTTTTATTTGTCACCCAAAGAACTGGTGGGATGTACTTTTTCTGGAAAGCCTAGAGAAAAAGGCCCATCTTGTAGGAATCAGAACCTGTTTAATATCTTAACTCATAAATCACTGGATTCTCTCAGAACAGGAAAGCAGATTTTGTTTACTTTCTTAACCAATAAAGTTTTGCTTATGTTTTCTCAACACTTCAAAATTTAAATCCATATCTTAAGAATTCACATTACCAAAATAATACTTCTGATTCTTCTGTTTAAGATCAGAACACTAGTGTTTGTAACTGAGACCTTTGTAGCTGATTAGCTTTAATGATCAACTCAGAGTTTCAACAGATAAACAAGATGGGTTTGGGGACTATTTCTCCTCTCCTCAGTTGTAAGAACTTGAGGTTATCCACCAGTGATGATTTCAAATGTTCGATTATGCAATCTATCTACTTATCTTCTGAAATATTTATTTTTTCATTAAACTGGTGAGACAGAGGTGATGGTAAAGTTTCTGAACAAAGACACTAAATTCTTATTATCTTATAATACAAACTTTTTCTAGTAGTTGACCTACAAAAGCTCATATAAGCATCTATAAATTATATATTTTTTTCCTCTTAGCAGTCAAATATTAAAACACCTGTTTTCATCCAGCTGCCTCAACTTGGTCTTGCATGCCAGGCCTTTATGGTAGGGCATTCTGCTGTGAGATAGAGTTGGGGGAGAACAATAATAGGGTAAGACCTATATGCTGGTTTAACCCTAAAGGAACTATAAACAATGAAACGATAGATTCCTGAGATATGCCATTTGGGTCTATACTAGCGGTCTGAAAGGATTACCCTAAAGCTATGCTCAGAAATTTTGTACTAGGTTACTTCCCCACCTCCTCCTACTCCTTATCCCCAGCCTTTGTTAGAACAAAAAATTTATTAATTAAAGCACATACAATAGGCATATAGAAGTTCTAAAGAGGAAAGTCAGAGACACTGTTCTTAAAATGGAATTGGATGGTAGAGAAAGATCAAACTGGGTTTCTAGAAGAGGATATGGCCAGGGTCTCTGGATTCCTGTGAAAGCCATATTATCACATTAAGCACATCTTATCACATTAAGCACAAGATTCCAATCTTAAGACAAAATTCAGCCTCTCAAAATACCCAGCTCTATTTCTTCTCCAATCTATTAAGCAAGCCCCAAAGTAAATGGGTGAATAAATAAGAATGATCACCTCCATTTCATACATCGGTGGCCCAAGGATGTCTTTCAAAGCGTGGAAATCAATCAAAATTGGCATTTCAGGTGGAAGAGCCAAGTCAGTAGTATCATTAATAGATTCAGGTTTTGCATCTTCTAAGATGTGTTCTCTGCAACCTAAGAGAGGAAAATTTATTTAGAAATTCTAAGATCTTTTCAGTTCCTTTTATATATTTATTGAGGCACAGAAACTCAGGTAGAAGAATTAGTGAAGCTATAGGTATATTGCAACTACCTTGTTCATTTAATTTTACTAGTTTATCATCTATATTCCCCCAATAAAGTGTAAGCTCTGGGAGGGCAGCAATCTTGCTTTTCTTTGTTTTAACAAATGCCTGGCAGTATTCAACTAATGGCCTTTAGAGGCCAAATACTGAAGGGGCAAATTCAATAATAGTCCCTTTTATGCATTTATTGAGGCACAGAAATTCACCTTGTATATATGTGAAACTCACCCTGTATATATGTGAAACTCAGGCAGAAGAATTAGTCTTTCAAGACCTCTGTGAAGGTATAGGTATATTGCCTTGTTCATTTACTTTTACTAGTTTATCATCTATATTTCCCCAATAAAGTATAAGCTCTGGGAGGGCAGCAACCTTGCCTTTCTTCTTTTTAACAAACACCTGGCAGTATTCAACTAATGGCCAAATACTGAAGGGGAAATTCAATAATAGATCACTTTGTACAATTCTCTGTATCAACCTAACTCAGAGCTTGTAACTAACTTTTCAAATCCCTCTACTCTTGATTACTTTTCAGAGGGGTTCAGTTAGGTATCCCATTTTCTGACAGTGGGCAACACGACCTGGGAAATGTAGAAACCATACTAGGCAATGCCTCTTTTGTAAGCATACAGTTCAACTCCAAGGTTATCATTTTTCAATATTTCAATAAAAACAAATATAAATGGTGGTGCCAGGATAAGAGAGTAAGAAGCCTGGTTTGAAATTCCCACAATAATGGACTATTTCCTTCTTACCCTCATGATAGCCTTGGTTGGCTCAGGTGTCCAAGTGTTGATTCATTTTGGTTTGAGCCTAGTCATACAGGGAGCAGAAGCCAAATGACCTATCAGACCATTGGTCTTAGTAAAGAAGAAAAAAATTACAAAATCTGTGACCAGAAGCCTAAAATGAGGAGAATTTTTTTTTAAAAGGAAATATTTGGCTCTATTCATTCTCATTCCTAGCCTTGTTTTTTTTTTTTTTTTAGTTTTGCTATGATTCTTCTAGTTCTTATACTATCTTGTGAAGCACTTTTTAAAAAACACTTTTTTTTTTTTTTTTTTAAAGATTTTATTTATTTATTCATTTATCCCCCCCTTGCTGCTTGTGCTCGCTGGGTCAGCTAACCATGCCGTGCGGGTGGGCTTGCCTTCACTAGGAGGCCCCGGGAACCGAACCCGGGGCCTCCCATATGGTAAACGGGAGCCCTACTGATTGAGCCACAGCCGCTTCCCTAAAAAACACATTTTAAAAAATATTTCAGACTACATAAATGTTACATGAAAAATATAAGGGATTCCCATATGCCCTACTCCCTACCCCTCCCCACACCTTCCCACATTAACAACACCCTTCATTAGTATGGTACATTTGTAACAATTGATGAACACATACTGGAGCACTGCCACTAAAGCGTGGATTATAGTTTACATTATAGTTTACACTCTGTCTTGCACAATTTTTTAAGTTATGACAAAATATAAAATCTCTCTTTTATTACTGTTTTTATATAGTTCCTTGCTTCTGAAAGTATGTGTGTATAAAACTATACAACATGCAATAATTATACAATCACTTAACATTTTATATATATATCTATATTTTTACTTAAGTTTTGCTGTGATTCTGCCAGTTCTTATATCTCATGAAGTTACAATTTTCTTTTTTGCTACCTTCCTCAATTACTCCTTTTCTTCCAAAGGTCATTACTGAATATGTTTAATAATAATAGTACCTCTGGAATTGAACTATTTTAGTCCCTCAAGATAACAGGAGATATCCTGGTTGTCACTAAGCAACCCTAGTGTATTACAGCCTTAGTTGACCTTCAGGATTAGAGAGCCTCCTGTTCTACTCTCCTGCGGAGCTCCACTGGGTTCCTCTTCAAGACAGACTCATACAAGAAGTAAAACAGACACATAGCAGTTCAGAGTTTCTGCCACTTGCTGGCTATTTGATCCTAAGCAAAGTAGTAAATATCTCTTACTACCTCTCTCTGCAGGATTGTTTGAAAATTAAAGAGAAAATCCTTTGTAGACTGCAAAGTACAATGCACATATTGTATCATAAGTTTAAGTCTCAAGTTATATATATTCTCATAATTATACCTCTGTAATGTCACCTAGTCTTTCTGCTCAACAAGATTCTAGGAAGTCTTCCCTGATCTTTCTAACTTATGGCATTTCTCTATTTCACAAAAGCTAGCAATTTATTAGCCCGTGGAAATGGGAGATTTTCTGCTTGCCATTCTATTTGCCATGTATTCCAAGCAATATCAATGGCTGAGGGTAGGGAAGCACTAAAATGATTGGTTTAGCTACATGCAGAGATATCAGAGCAGAAAAGAAAGTAGGTGCTGTTACTTAATTAAAATTAATGCACAGAAAGAAAAGCACTACCTTTGTAAGGTTACTGTGCCCTTAAGATGTGAGGTAGTGGTACTCCGAAGCTTTGGCCAATGCACAGAAAAGGCTGCTGTTTGCCTAGCCTGGTGCTCTATAAGAAGTTTTTCTGAGATCTAATTACTGTTGCCAGCCTGAAAGCCAATCCACAATTATATAATCAATGCTTTAGGACATCCAATCCCTTTTCAAGTGTAGTACTGAATTCAGTGCTTTGTGTACAAGGGGGTGGGGGTGGGGGTGGGGGTGGGGTAAGAGATTTCTAGTGTCAACAAATCTTATAATTTAAAAGCTGACAATTTACGCTTTAGGCATAGCAGCTGTGTTATGAAAAATTCAATAAACTCAGAACTAATCTGCACTTCAAAATATTCCATCATTAGAACACATCTCTAGTTAAAAAAAATGGTGCCAGCTCATCAGAAGAGACAGGATAGCTCTAGATTTTAAGAGTCAACCACTGACCTTCTGTAATACAAAGTGAAAAGTAAGAAAATACTGGATTTTCATAGAATACACACTTGTATTCCTTCCTAGAACAACCAACCAACAAGTAAGCCACCATCACAAGGATGCCATTCAAATAATGAGGCCCAGGTAATACCTGAACCTTCTGAGTTCTATGCATAAGCTTTCAAGTACTCAGCTCTAGTGTCATGTTCTCCCTTGACAGAAGGGATCAGCACAAAGAACATGGCAGAGTCCCTAGGATTCATTGCTGGTCTTGCCCAAAACTAACATTCAAGCAAGATGGAACTTTTTAAGTCAAGGAAAAGGAAATAAAACAATAACAAAAGTCCAACCTCCCAACATAACATGCACCTTTCCCTACAAATCCTTTCTGCTGGAATGATACAGTTTACTTTCCTTATGCCCTTCTCTTGGGCTAAAACAGTGGTTCTTAACAAATGGTTAATACTTAACAATGAGTTAATACTCACATAAAAAACTGACTGCTTCACCAAGAAGCAAAAGAAATGTAAATTAGAAAAGCATGCTACCATTTTCTGGTTACCAAAATAAACAATTAATAAAGAAATGTAAGAAATGTCAAAAGTCAATGTTAAAGAAAGGGAAGAGATCTTCTCAAATACTGTTGCTTATGGAAATATAAACTGGTTAATCTTCCGGGAAAGCAATTTGTCAATATATTTTCAAAATCTTACAAATATCCATAATCTCAGACCCAGTGATTCTAACCAAAAGTGCAGACAAAAATTCATACACAAAGCTGTTCACTGCAGCATCACTGTAATTGCAAAAATTGGATCCATTATAAATATGTAACAGGAACATGGCTAAGTACACTGTGGTACATAAATCTGATAAAATACCACACAGTCACTAAAAATGTTTTCCAAGTGTTTTCAATAATGTGAGAAAAAAATTGAAACAAAGTTAAATCGGGGAAGGGGGAGGGTATAAAATTTCACAAGACATGACTTTAAATCCTGGCTCTGGTTTCCTAGTTGGCTTTGAACAAAGTTACTCGATCTCTTTTTATCTTGTTTTCTAATCAGTAAAACGGGAATAATTATAGTACCATTATAGCATGACATGAAAAACAAACTTTAAGCCCCCATTTCTCCGTGACTGAATACCATAATTTGAAATATATGTTAGAAACATAGAAAAGTAAGGCAAAGCTATAACAAGTTATCATCATTTTACTTCTTCAGAATATCAAGAAATCTTCCTAAACACCCTTTCTATAATTCACTTACTACTGATAATTGCTTCAACATTGGCAAGTGACTGCTGGGAATCACATAAGTTAAATATACGTATGAAAAAGAAGTCAAGACAAGATTCTATCCTATACTATTACTATATATTACTATTATATTTCATGTAATGCTATATTCCATATAAATTCTTTTTACAAATAATTTCAAAGCATATTCCTAAAAATAATAAAGTACCATTAAATAGAGATCAAAAAGAAAGGATATGGAAAAATAAAATGACTAGACTAAGTTGGAACTCAATCCCACCCCACTTTAACTATTTTTTTCACTCAAAAGAAACGAAATTGAGAGGGAGCTAAATTTTTTTAAAGTTGATTTACTCTGCCAAGAGATATCTCCAAGTTGTTCTTTCATAGTATTATCAGACCATAGCTGAAATGGTTACAACCAAGGAGTTTATCAGCATGAAGACAGCAAATAAGCAAACAGCACCAGGGGCAGAACCAGTAAAGCCCTCACTCTGCTAAGCAGTGTGTCCACCCTGCTGCACAATCACTGTGGGACTGTGGTGATGGCTACTGACAAAGGATGGCAAAATGTGAGGGTACTTCTTAAGGGTGCTAGAGTTGAAGTCACCACAGCTATTATGAAAGGATATTCTATAGCTACAAACACCTCAGAAGGAAGAATTAGGCTTTTTTGAAGGAGCTATTACTGGAAAATGATCAAGTGTTCTTTTCCACCCATTTTTAACTCTAACACAGGAACAGCATTTAATTAAATGAAAGCAGGTCCAACAGCCAAAGGATCAGGAGGGGTTGGGGTGCGGGAGACAGGAAGGTATTGAGAGAGGGAAGATAAGGAGGAGGGACAGAGGGGTATAATACCTCAGGAACTCCAATAGCTTTTGGAAGGAAGGAAGGAAGGGAGGGAAGGTGGGAGGGAGGGAGGGTACCTTGACTTTTAAAAAAAATTAATTTTATTGATACATATTAATAAAGTATACAATTCATCCAAAGTGTACAATCAATGATATTTGGTATAATCACATAGTTGTGCATTTATCACTTCAATCATTATTAGAGCATTTTCATTATTTCAATAATAATAATAAACAAAACCCAGACAAACAAACAAGAAAATTCTTCACCTCCCAATCTCTCTATTTCCCCTGTTGTACATGGCTGCTATTTCTGGCTATTCTTACACAACAATTTATTTATTTATTAAGTAGTTTTATTGAAATATATTCACATACATACGATCTACCCAAAATTTATAATCAATGACTTTTATAATAAACACAAAGTTGTGCATCATCACCATGAAAAAATTTTATTTTATTTATTTTTTTTAAAGATTTATTTATTTACTTTATCCATTTTAAACCCCCCCCCTTCCCCATTTGCTGTTTTGTGTCCATTCACTGGGCAATTCTCTGTGTCAGTTTCCTGCCATCTCTTCTCATCCAGTCTTCACCAGGATTCGATCCTGGAGACCTCTGATGTAGGAGAGAGGTGTTCTGCCAACTGTGGCACCTAGGCTCCTGGTTTTCGGAGCTTTCGGGGCATCTCGTCTTGACTCTCTCCTGCGTCTCTCTCCTGTTACCTCAACATCTGGCTCCCGGGGCCTGGCGGCTCACCAGCACACAAAGCCTGGCAGCCCATGTGCCTTCTATATATGTATTTTTTATTTTACCGGGAGGTCCCGGGGATCAAACCCAGGTCCCTCCATATGGCAGATGGACGCCCAACCATTTGAGCCACATCTGCCCCCGCCATGAAAAAATTTTAGAACACTCTCATTACTCCAAAAAGAAAAACTCCACACCCCTCAGCATTCCTTCCCCACCCCTACATAACTACTAATCTAATTTCATCTTTATAAACTGATTAATATTTACATTTTTTAAAACTTTATTTTGTACATTTAATAACTGAAAACATAAGCAATAAAAAACTAAAAAGCAAACACAGATGAACAAATATATACATTTCTCAATCAAATGCAATGGATACATGTAAATTTTTTTGTTGTTTTGTTTTTTGTGTTTTTTTGTGTGTGTGAATCAAACAATATATTACACAATATATTTGGTTCATAGTAATGCATTCATACAGTATTTGTCCTTTTGTGTCTGGCTTGCTTCACTCAACATAATATACTTCAGATTCATCCATGTTGCCATATGCTTTATGACTTCATTTCTTCTTACAGCTGCATAATATTCCATCGTGTGAATAGACCAGTTTGTTTATCCATTCATCTGTTGATGGACACCTGGGTTGTTCCCAACTTTTGGCAATGATGAATAATGTGGTTATGAACATTGGTGTGCGGATGTCTGTTTGTGTCACTGCTCTCAGTTCTTCTGGGTATATACCCAGTAGTGGTATTGCAGGGTCACATGGCAAGTCTATATTCAATTTCTTTAGGAATTGCCAAACAGTCCTCCATAGTGGTTGTACCATCCTGCATTCCCACCAACAGTGAAGAAGTGTTCCTATCTCTCCACATCCTCTCCAACACTTGTAGTTCTCTGTCTTTTTAATAGTGGCCATTCTGATAGGTGTGAAATGATATCTCATTGTAGTTTTGATTTGCATTTCCCTTAATCGCTAGTGATACTGAACATTTTTTCATGTGTTTTTTTGCCATTTGTGTTTCTTCTTAGGACACGTCTATTCAAATCTTTTGTCCATTTTTAAAACAGGGTTGTCTTTTTACTGTTGAGTTGTAGCATATCTTTATATATCATGGATATTAAGCCCTTATCGGACATGTGATCTCCAAATATTTTCTCCCATTGATTTGGATGCCTTTTCACCCTTTTGACAAAGTCCTGTGAGGTGCAAAAGTATTTAATTTTCAGGAAGTCCCATTTATTTATTTTTTCTTTTGTTGTGCATACTTTGGATGTAAGGTCCAGGAAACCACCACCTACCACAAGGTCTTAAAGATGTTTTCCTGCATTTTCTTTTAGTAGTTTTACGGGTCTTGACTTTTATATTTAGGTCTTTGATCCATTTTGAGTTGATTCTGGTAGAGGAAATGAGATAGGGGTCCTCTTTCACTCTTTCACTCTTTTGGTTATGGATATCCAGTTTTCCCAGCACCATTTGTTGAAGAGATGGTTTTGTCCTGTCAATATGGACTTGGTAGCTTTGTCAAAAATTGCTTGGCCATAGAGGTGAGGATTTACTTCTGGAATTTCAATTCTGTTCCACTGATTGATAGGTCTATGCTAATACCATGCTGTTTTGACCACTGTAGCTTTGTAATATGTTTCAAGGTCAGGCAGTGAAGTTCCTCCTATGTCGCTCTTCTTTTTTTAGAATGATTTTGGCTATTCAGGTGCAATTACCCTTCCAAATGAATTTGATAATTGCCTTTTCTATTTCTGTAAAGTAGGCTGTTGGAATTTTGATTGGTATTGCATTGAACCTATAAGTCAGTTTGGGTAGGACTGACATCCTCACGCTATTTAATCTTCCAATTCATGAACACGGAATATCTATCCATTTGTTTAGGTCTTTATTGATTTCTTTTAGCATTATTTTGTAGTTTTCTGCATATAGGTCCTGTACTTCTTTGGTTAAATTGTATTCCTAGGTATTTGAGTCTTTTTGTTACTATTGTAAATGGAATTTTCCCCGATTTCCTCCTCAGATTGTTTAAAATACTAGTGTACAGAAACATTACTGATTTTTGCGTGTTGATCTTTGTGGCAGTTTGATATTATTTATGAATCCCCTCAAAAGAGAAAAATTATGTTTGTAAACTGGTCAGTTCCTCTGGGTGTGATACCCTTTGAATGCATTAAATTAAAAGGTTTTAAGTTTACTTGATAAAAGATTAGGGCTTTGATTCGTCCATGTCAGAAAGGCATGACTCAGGTTTGAGTCCCACCCTCTTGGTGGGCTGATAATAAACAGACACTCAAGAAGACAGACAGAAGAGGAGAGAACTTGGTCATTTCAGTCCTGCCATGTGACAGAAAGAAGGCTCAAGCCTCAAGAAGAGGGATGAGCCCTGTGCCAGCCCTACAGCTGAGATTGGAAGAAGCTGGGCCCACGGAGCCTTAAAAGGAAGAAGGAAGGGGAGAATAGGCAGAGATCACCTGCCATCTTGCTTCAACATGTGACAACAGACTTTTGTGAGAAAGCAGCCTTGAGTTGGGCTCCTTAGGGCCTTGTAACTGTAAGCTTTTATCCCAAATAAATAACCTTTATAAATGCCAACAGATTTCTCGTACTTTGCATCAGCACCCCTTTGGCTGACTAATACAATCTTGTATCCTGCCACACTGCTGAACTCATTTACTAGCTCAAGTAGCATTGTTGTAGACATATCAGAATTTTTTAAATACAGGATCACGTCATCCACAATTAGTGAAGTTTTACTTCCTCTTTTCTTATTTGGATACCTTTTATTTATTTTTTTCTTGTCTAACTTCTCTGGCCAGAACTTTTAATACAATATTGAATAAAATGGTGACAGTGGACATCCTTGTCTTGTTTCCGATGTTAAAAGGAAAGCTTTCAATATTTCCCCATTGAGTATGATGTTGGCTGAGGGTTTTTCATATATGCCTTTTATCATATTGAGGAATTTTCCTTCTGTTCCTATCTTTTGATGTATTAGCTGAAGTTGGTGCCCAACTGTCTCGTCCTCCCCCATTTTTGGGAAATGGAGCTCCAATTTCAGTCAGGGAATAGCTCCCCAGGTGGCTTGTGCCGACAGTGGAGGATGGGCACCAGACTCTGTGGCGTGGAGTGCTCTACTTACCAATTTTCTGTGCAGATGGGCAGTCTCCTCCTTCCATTCTTTCAAGGATGTTGCAGGATGTTCTTCTGGTCTACTGGAGCCTCCAATCAGGTTCTTTAGAGAGCTCTGGGTGATTACTAACTACCCTGTAGCACAAGCTACTCTAGGAGCTCCTTACTGTGCTGCCGTCTTGCTGGTTTTCCTCAGGGTTAATCAATTTTATTGATCTTCTCAAATAACCGGCTTTTGGTTTTGTTGTTTTTCTCTACTGTTTTTTTTTTTCTTCTAAATTTCATTCATTTTTGCTCTAATCTTTATTATTTCTTTCCTTCTTCTTGTTTTGGGAATGTTTTGCTTTTCTTTTCCTAGTTTCTCCAGTTGTTCAGTTAGGTCTTTGATTCTATCTCTTTCTTCTTTTTAAATACAGATGTTCCAGACTGCCTTTGCTTGTATGCAGTAAGTTTTAATAAGCTGTGTTCTCGTTTTCATTAGTCTCAATATAAGTACTGATTTCACTTGCAATTTCTTCTTTGATGCCCTGATTATTTAGGAGAGTTGTGGTTTAGCCTCCATACATTTGCGATTTACCTCTTTCCTATTATTGATTTCCAGTTTCATTCCATTATGATCTGAGAAGGTGCTTTGTATAATTTCAATCATTTTAAATTTACTGAGAGCTGCATTGTGACCTAACATGTGGTCTATCCTGGTGAAAGATCCATGGGCACTTGAGAAGAATGTATAATCCACTGAGTTTGAGTGCAACGTTCTGTATATGTCTGTTAGGTCTAGCATGTTTATCATATTGTTCAAGTTCTCTCTTTCCTTGTTGATCTTCTGTCTAGTTGTGTGTTGACATCTCCAACTATTATTGCAGAGATTTCTGTTTCTCCCTTCAGTTTTGCCAGAGTTTGCCTCATATATTTTGGGGCACCCTGGTTAGGTGCATAGATATTTGACTATTATTTCTTCCTGGTGGATTGTCCCTTTAATATAATGGTCTTCTGTATCTCTTGTAACTTTTTTGCATTTAAAATCTGTTTTGTCTGATATAAGTATAGCCACCCCTGCTCTTTTTTGGTTTCTGTTTGTGTGAAGTATCTTTTTCCAACCCTTCACTTTCAGCCAGTTTGTATCCCTGGGTCTAAGACGAGTCTCTTGTAAGCAGCATATGGATGGCTCATTTTTTTTTTTAAATCCATTCTGTCAGCCTATATCTTTTGATTGGGGAGTTTAATCCATTTACATTCAGTGATATTACTGTAAATGCATTATTTATTTCCACCATTTTATCTTTTGCTTTTCATATGTCATATCTTATTTTCATTTATTTTTCACTCTTTTGGTTATCCTTCTGCTATTCTTTTTTCTATTATCTCCTCCAAGCCTCTCTTTCCTGTATTTTTCTTTCAGGCTGTAAGGCTTCCTTTACAATTTCCTGCAAAGGTGGAGTCTTTTTTTACGAACTCCCTTAGTTTCTGTTTGTGAATGTTTTAAATTCACCTTCATATTTGAAGAATTTTGCTAGATGAAGAATTCTTGGCTGGCCATTTTTCTCTTTCAGTATCCTATTTGTATCATAATACTGTTGTCTCGCCTCTGTGGTTTCTGATGAGAAATCCACACTAAGTCTTCCTGGGCATCCCTTGTATTTGATGGTTTGCTTTTCTCTTGCTGCTCTCAGAATTTTCTCTTTATCTTTAATGTTTGACATTCTGAGTAGTATGTGTCTTGGTGTAGGTCTATTTGCATTTATTCTGGCTGTGGCATGCTGCGCTTCTTGGACATGTAAGTTCATTTCTTTTGTGAGAGTTGGGAAATTTTCAGCTATTATTTCCTCAGATACTCTTTCTGCCCCTTTTCCCTTCTCTTCTTCTGAAACTCCCATGACACGTATGTTGATTTCATGTTATCACTCAGTTCTCTGAGCTCCTGCTCTATATTTTCCATTCATTTCTCTCTCTGTTCTTTTCTCTGTTCAATTTCAACTGTTCTGTCTTCTGTACCACTTATTCTTTCTTCTGTCATTTCGAGTCTGCTGTTGTATGCCTCTAATGTGTTTTTTTTTTTTTTAAAGATTTTATTTATTTATTCATTTATCTCCCCCTTGCTGCTTGTGCTCTCTGGGTCAGCTAACCACGCCGTGCGGGCGGGCTTGCCTTCACTAGGAAGCCCTGGGAACCGAACCCGGGGCCTCCCATATGGTAAACGGGAGCCCTACTGATTGAGCCACAGCCGCTTCCCTCTAATGTGCTTTTGATCTTACCTATCATCTTTCATTCCCATGAGCTCTGTTACTTTTTTATTCAGGTTTTCAAATTCTTCTTTGTGCTTGCTCAGTGTCTCCTTGATGTCCTTTGTATATTGTCTTTTAACTCGTTAATTTGATTTTGGAAGTTTGTGTGCATCTCGTTGATCAGTTGTCCCAAATCCTGTGTCTCTCCTGGGGCTTTGATATATTCCTTGTCTTAGGCCATTTCTTCCATTTTCTTAGTGTGGCTTGTAATTTTTTGCTGATGTCTAAGCACCTGATTAGGGCAGTAAGTTTACTAAGACGCTCAATTTCTCCCTCTTTAGGGTTTTAGTGGCGGGAGGCTATGTGTTACTGCTGTTCTTTGATTCTTGGTTCAACCTGTTCTGGATCTGGGCCCTGGACCCAGTAATGGGTTGCAGACACGCTTCCTAGGTCCTTGTGGAGGAGAGCTGTAAAAGCTGGAAAAAGCCTCTCTTACTTACTTTTATTTTCCTCCCGTGCATTTCTTTGGTCTGCCGGAACATGGCACTCTCTGGCAGTCCTCTCAGTTCAATGCCTGGTCAGAGTGTGTTTGCTGCAGCAGAGACCAGATCAACTTGACAGGTTTCTGCCTGTAGGCTAAGAGCCTTGTAATTAAACTTTCTCAGGGATAGTTCTCCAACCTTTGCAAGCAGCCCCCTCCCTCGTCCTAGGTAGGAAGTAATTCCACTCCCCTCTGCATCCTCAACAACCAGTCCTGGTCAGTAGACAGGGAGACTGAGAGGGTCGGATCTCTTTAGCTCCTTGCTAACTCCGAAGGCAGACAATGGCATGGTCCCACCTGGCATGGAAGGGCTGTTGGGTCACAGCAGACCAAATTTGTGGGTCAATGGCTGAATCAGCCTTAGAATGTGTCCCCCTCTCTCCCCTTTTCTGTGGAGGTAGATCTGTGGGTCCCCCTTTGTCTGTAGCTCCTAGCTCAAGGCTTGAGAATTCAGAAGTGTCTACAGTGTGGGGAAGGGTGCTGGCATTTGCAGTTGCAGCTTTAACTCACAGCTATGCCGTAATGATTCTTTTCCTTTGCCTCTCTCTCCTCTGGGAGGTGTCCAGCCTCCTCTGGTGTCCTAAACCCTAGAAGACTTTTTTCTAGGCCATTTCTGCCTGTCCTCTAGCTATTTTTCTGGGAGAGAAGAGAGTCCTGTGTCTTTCTAGTCTGCCATCTTCCTTTTGAATAAATCTTAGAGCAAAATGGTGTCTCTTGGCAGATGATTCAAACAATGAGGAGGAGCAGAGGCCAGAAAAGCAAATAAGCCTAACACTAACAATTCTCCAGAATGTGGTGGAAACTAAAGTCTATCTAATCACAGATATCCCTAGGATATCTAAAATTCTAACTCAAGAGAGAAAATTTTAGTTATCAGTTCTTATGCTTGCTTTTTGCTCTTTATCCTGAAGCATAAACTATATTCTCAAGCCTAGTCCCATGAGTTCAGAAGCTAAATTTTATGGTATAGCAATAACAGGAACCCCTTTTTCTAGATTATGAAAGTGTTCATTTCACAATGAGCAGTGTTTTAAGGCATGTAGGATAGGGAAGGGAAGGGGGTGCTGGTGTACAAGAACACCATTAATTGCTGCCATCAATAAAACGGCTCCGAAACAGGGAACCAATTCTCCAAAGAAATGAATAGTACCTATTTATATATGCTAATAAGATGTCTTTGGGGAAATAGTACCCTGAAAATGTCTAGGTATCATTCTGTCAGGAAGAGTTAAAGACTTGAGCATAAACAGATGACTGAGGGGAGTAGATGTGGCTCAAGCGGTTGAGCTCCCACCTCCCACATGGGAGGTCTCGGTATTGGTTCCCAGTACCTTTTGAAGAAACAAAAACAAACAACAAGCAAAACAAACAAAAACCAACTCAGGGAAGCCAATGTGGCTCAGTGGTTGAATGCCGGCTTCCCACATACAAGGTCCTGGGTTCAATCCCTGGCCCCTGGTACCTTAAAAAAAAGATGATTGGGTGACCTATCTAGTGTACCTTCCAGGTTGTCTGTCTTTCATTGTCTTTGAGCTATTTTTCAATTCTGTAATTTGTAAAACCCTGATAGTAATACAAATGATACTTGTCCATGAAAGTGAATTTGTCCTCCTCTCTCCAAAAAGGCAGTTTTGCATCTCTTACATTAATATTAGCATTCATGACTGCCTATATATATGTCTGCTTTTTGGATTCTCCATTGAACCGGTTGTAATATGTTACTGATTCCCTCACTAATTAATGAGTTAAATAAAACCTTTGATATGTGTTCATTTTATACTTAAGTCATCATTTTTACCATTGAAAACTCATCTCTTAATACTCTACAAAATAACTTTTTTAAAAAAGAGAGGCAGATTCTTCTAGTAGCTAACTCAACCAGTAATAGTAGTTGATTTGTTTAGACTGAAAAATTTCAGGACCTCAGAATGAAATATCAAGTTGCTTTTCCCATTTTCAGTATTTCTACCATTGGAGAAATCCTCAAAAATGTCCAGTAGAGGTACAATATATAACCCTCACTCCCACCCCTCCAAGAGGCCTTGGAGTCAGATAGCCTGGGTTTGAATTTCTTTTCAGCTCTTCTACTTACAAGCTGTTTAACTTTGAAAAAGTACTTTAACCTCTTAAGCTTCCATTTCCTCAAGTGAAATGAGGAAAACAGTATCTACATTTCAAATGGTTTTTACAGGAATATAGGATATAGAGATAATGAAAGTGTTGTGTAGCTACTGAGTTTAAGCTTAGAGCCCATATGCCTAGGTTGGAATCTGGCCTCTGCTATTTACTAGCTGACTCTTGGACAATTTATTTGACCTCCATACCTTAGGTTTCTTATCTACAAAATGAGCCCTCAAAACAGTACCTATCTCATAGGATCATTAAAAGATTAAATAAGTAAATATACAAAAAAAGCCTAGAATAGAGTCTGGCACATAGTAGGCATTTTAGAAATGACAATCATTTTTCCTGTCTGGATTATCACATAGTCTACTACTTTGGTTTCTATGCCTAGTTTTCCTACTATCCACTTATTCATTACTTATAAATTAATCATTCTAAATCACTGCTCTAATTACATCACTTCCAGACTTAAACATCTTTGCTAGTTTTTCATCACCAATTAACAAATTCCTAACTCTTAAGAGTCATATTCAAGATTTATCACAATTTAGTGCCAAGTTGTCCTTTCTAATTTTAGTTCTCTCTATTCTGGACTGCCCTTTAGGCTGGCAGAATAACCAACACCCAGACTGTAATATAACCAACATTTACGAGCACAACCTTTGGTAAGAAACTGGGTCCTGGTTTCCTCATTTGTAAAATGAAAGTCAGACTAGATGGAACTCTAACCTCCTCATACCGTATACCATACATATACAAAAGAGGTACTTGGTTATGATCTGTCAAATTAAATTTTAGTAACATCTATATACAAATTAACAAATCACCAAAATAATTAATCATTACTTTGATTTGTCAAAATATTACTGTTTTTAATGTTGATTTTGTCAAGTATACTTAAACATTTATAATTAATGAAAATTATGTAACAAAATTATAACTGAAGGATTAAAATAATTAGCACTCATTTTTTTCTTGAAAGTTGAATTCCATCACACTGAGCCCCTGAATTGTAGATTAGGAGCAAAATGAAACTTGCAATCGATTTGCTGAACTGTAAATATTTGAGTGTTGGGTGGAAGAGGTGTGTTACAGGGTATCTCAATGGCTACGTGGCAGGGGTCATGCATGGATCAATGCATCTCAACTCTTCAGCACACATGGGTATACACAGATTCAGATTCTGTTTAGGCATGGAGAGAATGACTTCTGTGTTTGCAGTTAAAAAAAAAACTATGGTTTTTTTTTTCTGTTGTTGTTTGTTTTTACTTTTAACCAAGCCTATTTTGGAAAGTGAGATGAGATGGTAAGATTAAAAGGGATTTTGTTATTTCTTATAAAATGGTGAAAGTATATGAGTATGTGCCTCTAAGCTAAACTGACCATGGATACAATTATCTAAAAAGCCGTCTCTTAGGAAGGCAGGAAGAGGAAAACAAAATATCTTGAAAACAAATCAGAAAAACCTGAATATTTTCAACTGTATAATTTGTGCTGTCAGTTTCAGGTTAATCTTTTCCAGAAAACTATCTTTCTAGCCAGAGGAAGTGTGCTAAATGCACTTGAGATTCAAGTTATTGATGGTGGCTGCCAAGGCATTTGTGCCAGAGTATTTTCACTTTGTTTTTCTGAGGAACTGATGGTAATTGAGAAATCTGTGGATGAAATGCCCAGAAGAACCCTCACTGTTAGCAATAAACTCTTCTAAGTCCTTTCTACCAATATTTTCTTTATTATTTTAGGAATGTTAATACAACCTTAACTTCACCAAATACATTTTCTTTCAAGTTTACCTATTAAGCATTTCTACATAATAACCACTGAGATACAGATGAGAGTTATAATTAAGCCATTTCTAAACTTTCATTTTCATGAAAATAGAGAATACCAAAAAAAAGAGTTTATGGAGAAAAGTTTTTTCCCATCTATTTTTCCATTCCAATGAAATTTGAGATGTTGATGGTTTTGTCTCAACTTACTAAAAGCAGTAAGAAAAAGCTACAATCTCTATAGTAAATAAAATGATGCTTTAAATGATCAATTCAAAGCTTCTACAGCACATTAAAAACCAGCATTTATCCCATATTTTAAAATTATTTGTTTATATATCTACCTCCCCCAATAGACTACACATTTGTTAAGAAAGTCTCTCTTTCATTTGCTTCCCATAATTCAATTTAGAACCTGGCATATAGAAGTAGTCACTAAATGCTAGCTGACTAATTGAATGAATATAAGGGTCCAAGATATAGAATCCTAGCTTTGGTACCAGACAAAAGAGTTTGCACCCTTGACTCCCAGTGAGTTTTATTCATTAATAAATCTCATTTCCTATATTAGAGATTCAGAAAATATTCTTGGAGGATTATTTTAAATGGGTAAGTTGTTAAAAAGCAGAGATCATTTGTAATATTTAAAAAAACTAAAGTATTGCTTCAGTACTTCTGTAACTTAGAAAGGATTTTTTTTTTTTAAAGTAGGTACCGGGGATTGAACCTGGAACCACGTACATGGCAAGCAGGCACTCAACCACGGTGCTACACCGTTCTCGAAAAGCTGGTTTTGATAATGTGTAGCAATAATACTCAAAGGCCACTGTATCTTTCTATATGATTTATTAAATGGAATAACTTTATAATATTTTATTATATTTGAGTTTTTTGTCCCAAAATAGAGTTTAAATAACAAACATTTTGCTTTTATTATATAGCAAGGAGCAGTTTTCCTTCACTGCTGCTTCCTTCCCACCCATCTGTATGGGCAAACAATTGCTCCTAAATCAGGCCAATATTCATGAGGGAATAATAAGTAAGTCAATGTACATGTCAATTTAGAAAAGAATATTTAGTATATTTTAATGATATTGGCACTGTATATCAGGATATTTTCAATCCAACATTAGAACACCAAAAGATTTTAGATGTTTGGATATAACAATGGTACCTAATATCCCCACCAAATGCCAAAGATTTAGAAAGCCCTAATCTCTAGAACTAAATTTATTATCATCTTGGATTGTTTGCAAATCCATTTAACTGTAACAGAAATCTACAAGCCCCCAAAGCTTTAGCATCAGCAAGTCAGGTGCTCTGGGGACTTAAACTTTGTCTCTAAAGTCCATATTCCTCAACAGTCTTAGTTCCTTTAGCTACTGTAAAATTTTATTTGCCCTGGGCCACTAATACAATCAAAAGAAAAAGATAAACATGAAGAAGATAAAGCAGGACATTAAACATTGAAAATGCAAAAATGAATTCAAACTTACAAGCAGAATCTGGACAACCTGGGTCTTTAATAAGAAATCAGCTCAAGTTTGATGGATATTCAACAGCACAAACTTAAATGCTAGCTTAGAAAAATCCTTCTGATGATTAAGTGTCTTAGATTGTGATGACTGTGCTGCCTAAAGACTAGGAAAATACAGGGCAATTTAAAGTAAGCCCCTATAATACTAAAACCATAGCTGTGACTCATCACACTGTGCTCAAAGTCTTTTTACCATCAGACCCAGGCATTTCTGCAGACACTAAACATCTGATTTCTGAGTATTGTAACATCTAAAATAAACAGTCAAAGCATCTGGTCTGTGGTTTTTGGGTTTAGAGGCACACACACAGTAAACTGTTCTCTTTATTGTTTTACCTAGAAAGGAAGACATGGGACTTAGGTTAAAATGTTCAGGGACTTTAATATGTTACTAGAACCAAATATTAGGAAACTTCTCTATTATCACTTCACTAAAAACAGCTAACAAAGTTTTTATGCCTAAAAACTACATAACTAAACAAAAACACCACCAACAAAGTCCACATTAAAAGCTGACAAATAAAGGTGGTTTCAATTGTTGCTAAATAATCATTCATTTGCTTATGGGTGACAGTCTTATTAAGCTATTCTCCCCTGGAGGCCCACCCCAGAGAGCACAGTAACTATATATTCTTAACCATTTCTACAGCACAGAAACATTCACTCTCTATTAATAATCCAAATCATAGGTGTTCTTTATAACTCTAAACAACTTCAACTCTGGGAAAGAGGGGTTGAAATAGAAGGAAATGTATAAAAACTTTCTTTGAAATAAATCCAAAAAGGACAAATCTTTCAATGATGGCCCCCAATGATCCCTGTCTTCTGGTATTCATATACTCTTTGCAGTCCCCTCTTACACTGTACCAGAGTTAGTCTGTGGGGCCAACAGAATATGGCAGAAGTGATAGTTATACAGACTGCAGCTTTTGTTTTGGGCTTTCTTGCTCACCTATCCTTACTTGGGGGAAAGCCAGGTGCCAAGTTGTAAGCACACTCATGTGGCCTATGGGGAGATCCATGTGATGAGGAACTGAAGACTCCAGGCAACAGCCAGCAAGGAACTGAGGTCTGCCAACCACCACAAGCCTTCAGTTGGCCAACAGTTTGACTGCAACCTCATGAGCAATCTTGAGCCAGAATTACCCAACTAAGCTGCTCCTGGATTTCTCACCCACAGAAAGTGTAAGATGATAAATGTTCAAGGACTTTAATTTGGTAAATTTTGGGGTAATTTGTTAAGGAGCAATAGATAAATAATGTAAAAGTCCAAAAGATAAAGAGACAGGTCCTGCATTAAATAGAAGACTGATCCAAGAAGACAAAAACAAAAAAAATTAGCAAAAAGTAATACAAACCACAGGGGTTACTTTTTTTCAAAAAAACATTCTATATAGTATTTTCCATTAATACAAAAGATTCACTCATGACAGTTAGATAATAGATATGCTTCGGATTTAGAAATTAGCCAAGAAAAAGGTGAAAGGCTGATTTACCTGCAGGGACAGCATCCTGTTTTGGTTATGAAGGAGTCACACTTAAAATAACTAGAAAAAAGCATGCTTAAGGCTTAAGAAGTCAATGGTAGGAAGCCACAACAAAGAACCCCAGCAAAGCAGCCCAAGAGAAGACTATCTCCTTCTGGTGAACTAGTTAGTGAGAAAGGTTAAGAGTGGTAAAGCTAGCATATAAAATGAGTGGGATGTAAAGTGCCTAAAGCACAAAGATGAGCACACAAACCTGTTAGTATATGTCTCTCCCCTATGGAATTCTAATCCCTTGGTACTAAATATACTTGCTCAAAAGGCAGGAATTTCCCCCACTCAGCACCAATAGTCAAGGGTATGGTGAACTGGGAGAATTGAAGCAAATAAATGAGGAAAACTAGTGCTATAAAATTCAAATCTTTTATTTGATACATTCTTTTTTTTTTTTTTTTTAGGGGGTAGAGGGATTAAACCCAGGACCTTGTACATGGGAAGCAGATGCTCAACCACTGAGCTATACCCACTCCCCATAACTGATGCATTTTTAAAAAACTATTTATTTTTATTTACTTATGTCTCCCTCCCACCACCCAGTTTGCGCTCATTGTCTGCTCTCTGTGTTCGATGTGTGCTTGTCTTCTTTTTAGGAGACACCAGGAACCAAACCTGGGACCTCCCATGTGGGTGGGAGGCGCCCAATGGCTTGAGCCACCTCTGCTCCCTTGATGCAATTTTAACTGTAAAGTTGTTTGCAAAGGATGGAACAAAGAATTACGGATATTATATCTACCTTCTTCTACTTCATTATGTTGATTTCACTGTCCTACATAAGTTGTCAAAATGCAGCTCAGACAAAATGGGTTCCAGATTGAACTACAGAAACTCTCATAGAGTTAGACAGATTTGTGGTATACTGATTTAGCTAGCCCAATGTTTTGTGGTTAGCAGGGGCCCCAGGGACTGCATCATGAGGACAGGCTTGTCTTCACTGACATCAAATCTTATTGCTCGTGACTCAGACCACCCAACCACCAGCCCTTTTCCCAATTTATGTCTTCTATTTTCCTGGGTACTGGAAAATAGTCAAGATTATAAAGACATGTCTGTTAACAGAATCTGGCAAGGTGTAGTGTTTATTGGGTAATGTTGTGAAGGAATTTATGAATCAAATAAGGGTCAAACTGGACAGCTAATGAGGATTCTATTATAGTAGTCAGATAGGTAAAAGAACAAAGGCTATAGATAGGCTGGTAATTAATCCATAGACTTTTTAAAGCTTACTTTGTCTATTACCACTTTCTATTCAATATTTTCCTAGCTAGTGCATCAAGGGAAGAAAATAAAATGGGTAACAGTTAGAAAAGAAGAAGTAAAAAATGATATTATTTGCATTTGTCATGATAGATGCTATACATAGAAAAATCCAAAAGAATCTATAAGCTATTAGAATAAGTCAATTTGGCAAGTTTGCAGGGTGCAAATATTTCCAAAATGCTAGCAACAAAAAATTAGAAAATGAAATTTAAAAAATACCATTTATAATAATACACCACACACAGATAAAATCAAATACTTAGGAATATATCTAAAGAAAAAATGTGTGAAAGCTCTATACTAAAAGCTATGAAATGCTTAAAACATTTATTTAAGAAAACAAATAAATGAAGATATAGGAGGACTTGATAATATCAAATTGTCAATTTTCCCCAAACTGATTTATATATTCAATGCAATCACAGTCACTGAAAAGCGGATTCTAAAGTTAATATGGATATTTAAAGGATCTACAACAGCCAAGGTAATCTTGAAGAAGAACAAAGCTGTATGACTTAGATGACCAGATATCAATATTGTCTGAGGGAAGCAGATATGGCTCAAGAGACTGGGACCCCATCTACCATATAGAAGGTCCAGGGTTTGATTCCCGGGGCCTGCTGGTGAAAAGCAAGCTGGCCGGAGAGGAGAGCTGGCCCGCGCAGAGTGCTGGCCCACACAGAGAACTGGTGCAGCAAGATGACGCAATAAAGAGACACAGAAGAGAAACAATAAGATACGCAGCAGACCAGGGAGCTGAGATGGTGCAAGAGATTGAGTGCCTCTCTCCACTTTGGAAGGTCCCAGTATCGGTTCCTGGTGCCGCCTAAAGAGAAGACAAGCAGACACAGAAGAACACACAGAGAGTGGACAGCAAGCACAAAAACAAAGGAGTGGGGACGGGGGGGAAATAAATAAATAAATTTTAAAAAAAGATTATTGGATATAACTTTTAGAACTATGTATGATTCTGCCATTGGCAATTTTATCTCAGACCCCAAGTTCCCATTCACTTAACGTAGTTTAGCTAGTTTAATTCATTTTTCCTGTAAGTGTGTAGCTGAGATCTCCATAATATAATCACTTATGGTATTGCCTTAAGTGATATTTAAAAAGCTTATTTATAATGGCATCATACAAATTATTTCCTTAAAAACTCATAACTGTTTAATTTGTGTGTTTTTTTGCCTGTTTTTTTTTTTCTAACCAGTTTTTCAGGTGACGTGGATGTGAATAACCAGAAACTAACATCTACTAAAGTTCTTTTAGTCTAATATAGCTTACCCAATAAATATTGTACTGTTCAAAAATAAAGTAATTAAGAGAGTATTGCTTATTATGAGATTTTGTAAGGATTAATTATAATCAATTGAATCCCTCTTTGGTGTGGAAAATTTTTGAGGGAAAATCTTACTAGATATTAATTAGACACATATGGTACATGAGTGCTTGAATAAATGGACATATGCCTAATTCTTTAGAGAAATACACCAAGGTATGCCAAAATGAATACATGGAACATGTGGGTCCTTGGTTAAAGGCAGGCAAAATGCAGAATAAAAGTTTTGCTTTGTAATTTTACCCTTACACTTAATTAATGCCCCAGAAAGGAAATGGGCTATTTAGAATACACCAATAACATCCAGAAAAACAGAGGCAGTATTGCTTTTTAAAATAATTCCCATACTTTACAGGTAAGTGCATCTAAACCATAAATAATCCTCCTTTAACACAGATCAACTGTAAACCTTACCTGCCTTTTAAATGCTGTTATTATTTAACTGTCAGTTAAGATCCCACAAATACAAAGATAATGTTCATAGACCAGGGCTTCTGGGCTTACTCCAAAAAATTTGTTAAATACACTGGTGGTTTCTATCTCTTTTGAAGCTTGGGGCTTGAAACTGTTTTTTTTTCCCCTGGCACTTTAACTACACTCTAACCTCTAACTCCAGCATGATTTTTAACATTAAAAATAAAATTTAACATAAAAAATCCCTTACTGCATTTCTTAAAATCTCTATAACAATTCTGTTTTGTTTTATACTCTAATTTTAAATAATTTATTTCTTAATGAAAATTTTTCAGTTATTAAGCTCCATTTGTGGCATGAAAACCTAATGTAAACTCTTTTGTAGAAATTTTTCTTTTGGTCTTGTTGAAATCACAGAGGCTAATTCAGTATACCTAATAGTTACCCTACTATATATCTGGAAGAGAGTTGTTTACAACAACTCAAAGGTATTTTACAATATTGCAACAGGCTCAGAGTCCATATCTGTGCCTCTAATAAGGACAACAAACAAAGCCATCCTTAAGAGACTCAAATCTGTTTCATTATATTATCATTTAGGAGATGATCTGTGAACCATGGATTGAAAACAAATAACCAAATAAATGTTATAATGAAAAACTGTATGTTCTCATACAGTTCACAAGCTGTTTGAACAAATCCTTGAATATTTATAGGTTATCATTAAACAGCTAATGTGATCACAGATATTAGGAATGTGCTAATGATGTATGTATAAACATTAAGCAATGTATAATTATAGAAAGTTTCCTTCTGATATTGAATTTCCTTGAATGTGTTATAAATTCTAAAACATACCATCTAAATCTTAAATACAATTTTCAAAGTGTCTTAACTAGATAAAGTCATTTCACACTCTGCCTTTCTGCTATATCACAGATAGGAACAAAAAGACATAGGCTCAATTGCTTGAGACCACAGTACAAAGGGAGTACTGTAAGAATAAAAAGGGGAAATTCAGAAGCAGCTAGATCTAGGTCTTACATTTAGAGAGGGGAAACAGAAGGAAAAATATCTCTCAGTTCTCCAGCGTCAGCTACACCAGTGATTTCAATTCCTGATGGGTTATTGCTTACCTAGGCCACTTTTAAAAACTTCAGATATCTGAAAATGGTGGTCTATACTCATGTTTATTTCTATACTTATTCTCAAAAGCCTACTAAAATGAGAGTTAAGAAATAAAAATGTATAGAACTACAAGAACAAAAAGAACTGAAAGAAGACAATAGCTGAGATAAGAGATGCTGGCAAAATTTTGGAAAACATGAAGTAGATGGATAAGAAATAGTAAACACTCAGCAAACTAGAAGAAGAGGCGACCACCATGTCTCCAGGGAGGCGGGGCGGGAGGGGGGGTGACAAACAATAGCAAGTTGATTTGCACCATAGAATCCTACAAAGGCGCAGGAATCTGAGGTACCTCTGAAAGAATGGGAGAAAGGTAGGACCAAAAAGAAAAAGTTTTAAAGTTTGTGTAAGAAACAATTAGAGGTCAAGATCTTTACCTCCACTCCACAAAAATGGGGGTATTACCCTCTTGCAATTCAACAGAAGATGGGATGTAGAGTTTCTGGAGAAAATAAACCAGAGAGATTCTATATTTGAGTGCTCCAGCACCTATACTAAAACAGAAGGATTGTGTGAAAGTCTACTCTTTGATGCTACTGCTGTTCAATGCACAACAGAAGGAAAAACAGGATGTTTAACTGCATCTGTTCCACCTAAGCCTACCATGCATTATGGCTCTTCATTCACATTCTTCTAACTCCTTTCTGTAAAGAGCTATACGTAGTAGAAGAGCTAATAAATCTCTTTTCTATGAAAGCAATTTTCAATTCCCTACTACTGAAGTCGTGTTTGTTAAAGTAAGTTTTGGCAAACTGCATAATGGCATGGTATGATGAACTAAGACCACTTCAGTTCTGGGGCAAGAAGGTAAAACATTTTAACTGGGTATCGAAGGAAATAATTTGATAATTCCAATGACAGAACCTTCCCTATGACTCTCCATTACCACCTCTGCAATTATTTTTTTAGAAAAACTAATTAAAATTACATTTTAATTGTGTATCTATAAAAAGAAAATGCATGAGAAAAATAAGTTTCAACACATGACACTATTCCAGGGTACAAAGATCTGCCACAGCAGTATGTGAACAGCTTAGATTTTTTAATGCTATAATAACTTTTTATGCTATAAATTATTAGTCAAAGACCTAACAACTGTCTAGGTTAGAAAGAAATAAGAGAGGCCTTCAACAAAGATGGTGTCTATGGTACAGGTTTCCTAACAGTCGGGATTCCGGTTGCAGCTTTTTTTTTTTTTTTTTTTTCTTTAAAGAGACGTCGTTGCAGACGGGGAAATGGAGGCTAGAGACAAGCAGGTGCTTCGCTCACTTCGCCTGGAGCTGGGTGCAGAGGTATTGGTGGAGGGACTGGTTCTTCTGTACCTTTACCAGGAAGATTCCCTGCAGGAGTTTCCCTGGGTAAGGGAGAAGCTGGAGAAGGCAAGGGAAGAAGCTGTAATTGAGCCACCTGCAGGGAAGGTTTTGCTCCATGCGGACCTTCAGGGATCCAGATTGCTCTCACCCATTCCCCAAGGCCTTGGAACGTTCCTCCATTGGATCATTTGTCTCTGACTCGCAGATGAGGGAAGCGTGAATGCGGCAGAGTGTACAAGAGGCTTTCTGGACCAGGCTCAGAGGAGGTACTGGGACCAGGAATTGAACCTGGGACCTAATATGTGGGAAGTTGGCACTCAACCACTAAGCCACATCAGCTCCCAGGATTACATTTTTATTGTTGAAACAAAACATTGCCAAGAGTTATAGTTGGTATGCACGACCTAACTTTGGGTGAATTCCATGACAACATTAGTATTTGAAGAATATAACATTAAATAGTTTTATAATGCTCAGAGTATTCTTGATGCTTTGTAATATGAATTGAATGAAGACCAACAAAATATGACTGTTTTGAGTGAAATTGCTCAAAGATAGTCTTCTTTTTTGAACAATTAATAATTGAAAATATAAACAATTAAAAACTAAAAAGTAAACGCAGATGAATAAATATATATATTTCTCAATTTTAAAAAAAAAAAAAAAAAAAAGAAATAAGAGAATACCAGAACCCATACATAAAGGGTATCATCATTACAAATCTGGACAAAGTTACTAGGATCTTAAAGCATTAATACTGAGTATTATTCCAGTTAAAACTCTATTCTATTAGAAGAGAATCTGCTTGATAAAATACATCAAACATGAATTATTACTTACTCACTGGATGCATGTACCAATGGAGTAGAATGTGTAAGTGCTCCAAGGACTACCCAACGACCATCCCTCCATACCCAAGTTTATTTTGTCATTCACTCCTAGCTGTCAGGCCTGAGAGTACCAGATCAAGGTTACGGACCTTCTCCTTCAGTCACATCAGAACGGTCTAACTTGGCTTCCTTATGTTGTCCTTCTGCCACTTTCACAGCAACAGCTCGGCAAATAGCCCCAAACTTCCTATCCAGAGAACGAACTCCTGCCTCTCTGGTATATCTGTCATCAAAGAAAAACATTTTAAATTTGACTAAACACCACATGTAAAAATGGACAGAAGTAATATGATTAACTTATACTAAAGAAACAGTTACATTTTAAAGTCCATTATACTTTCTTGAGCACTAAAAAGAGTGTTCAAACAGAAGTTTTTAATTGAAGAATTCTAAAATTATAACAAATATTTATTATTCTTTTTTTTTTCTATCTGGTTGCGTCATCGTCTTTTTGGTGCATCGCTGAGGCATGCCTCTCCATGCAGTTTGGGATGTCTTTTTTCTTTTTTCACCAGGAGGTCCTAGGGATCGAACCTGGGTCCTCCATATGGAAATGGGAGCTCAATTGCTTGAGCCACAGCTGCTTCCCCAAAGCTTTTTTTTTTTTTTGAGATACTGGGGTAGGGATTGAACCCGGGACCACCGTATGTGGGAAGCTGGTGCTCAACCACTGAGCCACATCAGCTCCCCTTTATTATTCTTGAAATATTCCTGAAAGAATGAGAAAAAACTCTCTTTTCAACTATAGAAAAAAAGAATTTGAGAGAGAAATCTACTTTTTACTAGGAACTTTGCTAATCATCCCTGTTCAGTATATTTTCATTGTATGGGCTTCTAAAGAAACAAAGGATGCTAAGTAATACAATAAAGGATGCTAAGTAATACAAGCATTGTGATTTTTGTGAAAAAGACTCTAAATATGGTTAAGCAGACAGAGCTGTCTTTAAAAAACTTCTGTTAGACTTTAATTCTATAAGCCATTTCATAAACCATTATATAGAGCAACCATTTTTGGCCACTCAGTTTTGGATGGATTTGAAACAGGCAGCATCAGGTAGAGAATGCAGTTTTATCTGAACAAATTGGAATTGATTAGGAAACATATATTTTATTTAATTTTTTAATTTTAAAAGAAGATTTAGATTACATAAAAGTAACATAAAAAATATAGGGGATTCCCATATACCCCACCCTCTCCCCCACCCCAACATTCCCCCATTAACAATATCTTTCATTAGTGTGGTACATTTGTTACAACTGATAAACACATACTGAAGCATTCCTACTAACCATGGCTATAGTTTACATTATGGTTTATACTTTGCACTGCACAATTTTACAGGTTTTGACAAAATGTATAATGGCCTGTATCCGTCACTGCAAGCAAATATATATTTTAGATTTTAGGAAAGTAAATTTTAAAAGTCATGAGGAGGGAAGCGGATGTGGCTCAAATGATAGGGCTCCCGCCTACCATACAGGAGGTTAGAGTAGTTCAGAAGGAACTGAAGTTTCCCCAAAATAATGAGGACAACAAAAAATACTTTTATGTGCATTTAGAACAAGAATAGGCTATGAACTAATGCAGACAGTAGAACATTAACAGATGACAGAAAGACTAATATACTTGATGATGATCAAGATTCAAAAAAATCAATTTGCTCTAATAGTACTTGAAACTAACAATAAGATATACATAATTGCAAACATCTACATTTGGGCCTTTAAAAAATTAGCTCTATCAATACACAGTAAGATAGACTGGGGTTAACAGAAATGCATATGAAAAAGAATGATATTCTATAACTATAAGAGTAATAGGCAAAGGAATAAACTAAAAAAATAACAATCTTGGATATAGTCATATAACAACACAGAATGAGAAAAGCAATGGTCTTCCCATGCCATGAAGTGTTCAGACTACATCTGAAATATTGTGTTCCACTCTGGGTGTTTCTTTTAAAATGGACATTGGTATCACAGGTGAAACATCTTGCAATAAGGTACAGAGAAATGGTAAAGAGAATAAGAATGTTTAGCCTGAAGAAAAAATTTATGGGGTGTGCATCTGACATTTTCTTTTTTTTATGTCAGAAGGGTTGTATAAGGGAGGAATTATACTTAGATTCCAGATGCTCCTGTAAAAGAACAAAAAAATGATAGGGAGATGAATATAAAGTCAATAAGGATAAGCATCATAACATTAAAAATATTTTAAAAATCTGGTTATATTGGGAGGTAAGACTAGATTATTTCTAAGATTCCTTCCCCTGAACATTAAGAGTTTTAAGGTTATTATACACTCTAATAGATGGAAAACTCAAATCTATGTCCTATGTTTGGCAACTCACTAAATATCCAATGTGCCTAGAGTAGCATGTACCTGTGGTGTTTCTAAAAACAATATTAAAATAAATAAAACTGCTCAGAGAGATTTCCTAATGCTTACAGCTTTAAGATCTGAGATTTCAAACCAATAAATAAATAAAAAAAATAGTTCTCTAGGTAATAGGTAGAAAATACAAATAATAATTACTCTTCAGAATCATTATTACTCAGATTCAGAGAAGCTATGGATATTTTCTCTAACATTTATTATTTTAAAGATGGAGAAGCTATCAAAAAGGTTAAGTGATTTGTTCAAAGATACTCAAAGGCATCATGGATGTTATCTAGATAAGGATATTGCTGGAAGACTTTGGCATATAAAACACCTAATTTATTTATCCTGGCATTATCCACATAGTAAATCACAAAGTGAGTTATGAAAAGGAACTCCTAGGTCAGATTTAGGTTTATTGTTTTGTATATACATTTAAATAGACTTCCATAAAATGGCTAGCTGGCTGGCTTATATTAAAAGTTAGTCTAAGAAAGTAGAATACAGATGACCAGGGACAGAGTTGGGGGAGGAAGATGGGGAGTTAATACACAATGGGTACAGGCTTTTTATTTGAGGTGACAGGAAAATTCTGGTAATGGACAGTGATAAGAGTAGAACATAGTGAATGTGATTAATCCCACCAAATGGTATGTTTGGGAGTGGTTGAGATGGGAATGTTTAAGTTGTAACATACGTTTCCAAATTTATTTTTAAAAAGTGACTAAAGAGACAATGGCAATTACATGCAATACATACC
Source organism: Tolypeutes matacus (assembly GCA_026826555.1). Taxonomy (NCBI): domain Eukaryota; kingdom Metazoa; phylum Chordata; class Mammalia; order Cingulata; family Chlamyphoridae; genus Tolypeutes; species Tolypeutes matacus. The sequence continues at coordinate 6,783 of JAKSZT010049867.1, read as the reverse complement.
CTGGACAGGATCTAATAATGGAGGAGAAAAAACTCAAAAGGACATTACTGAGACATGAAAAAAAATTAGAATATAGACTGGAAGCTTTACATCAATGTTAAACTTCTTGAACTTGATAACTCTACTTCAGGTGCTTATAATAAAAGGATATCCTTGTTCTTGGAAATGTACATGGAAGTATTAAGGGTTCAAGGAGCATGATGTATACAATTTACTCCCAAATATTTAGAAAATAGATATAAGTAGGCAGGTAGGTAGAGATAGAGGAATAAACAGATGGAGAGAATAATATGGCAAATGTGGCAAAATGTTAAAAGTTAGTGAATCTGGGTATCTGAATGGGGGTACGTTGGAGCTTTCTGTATGGGTTTTATATTATTTTTGTAACTTTCCTGTAAGTTTGAAATTGTTTCAAAATAAAAAGTTTTAAAAAGCACAACAACCACATGGACAGAAATAAGGAAAGCATGGCCCCCTAGGAAGAATCTGGCTGTGCTCACCAGCAGAAGGAAGACAGGAGTATGGGATGGCAAACAACATGACTGACTGGCTGACCATGGCAATGAATTTGGGGAGAATCTTCACCTCTCTAGGTCTCATGTAAAAAATTGGGTGTTAAGTCTTCAAGTTAAGCCATGGACTATAGTTAATAGTACAAATATAAAAATATGCTATCATTAATTGTAACAAATATTCCACACCAATGCAAGTTGTTAATAATAAGGCGATATATGGGAATCCTATATTTTATGCATGATTATTCTGTAAACCCACAATTTCTCTAATAAAGAAAACAAAGAAACAAAAATAAATAAATAAATAAATAAAAAGCCCCAGAGAACTTTACATCACAATGGACTATAGTTAATAATATAATTATAATAAGGTTGGTTCATCAATTGTATCAAAGGTATGACTTGAATGCCAAATGTTAAGAAGGAAAACTGTGTGTGGTAGGGTAGCATATGGGAGCTCTGTACTTTCTGCATGATTTTTCTGTAAACCTACAACTGCTCTAATAAAAGAATATTTTTTGAAAAAAAAAAAAAAAAAAAAGTTAGTCTGAATGCCCAAACTCAAAGTACAAAAAGGAGAGATACTTCACATTTCTTGAAAAACAGCAGTTGCTGGAAAAGGGCTGCATGAGTAGTGCTTGGCAGTCTGACTGACACAATCAGCCAGATGATGTAATGGATCTCCAATACTGAGTCAGGAAAACTATAACAGGCTATGGTAAATATAAATTCTCCACAGAGTATATTTTCCATTCAAACAAACAATATAAAAATTAGACCAAGCAATATTCTATTCAATTTATGCATTGCTTGCCACAGGTAACATACTTGGGAATAAACTTTGGAAAGCATCTTTTCTCTTGTTCCAGTAATTGTGAAGATCAAAACTCTAAGGATTTTTTAAAAAATCTCTCAGTCAAAGAGAATAGAAGAAAAGAAAATCTGAATAACTTAAAACAGATATCTGGGGGAGTGGGTGTAGCTCAGTGGTTGAGCGCCTGCTTCCCATATTATGGGGTTGCAGATTTAACCCCTGGTACATCCTAAAACAAACAAACAAACAAACAAACAAACAAAAACAGATGTCTGAAAATAGCATATCACTTCTTAAGAGAGTTCAACAATTTTGAAGATCCTGAGCACATCAGGTGTCTATATATTTTCCCTGTTTTTGGCTATTGATTTATCAAAATTAATCCTTATAGTCTATTGTAACAAAGGTGAAATTCTGGTTCAACTAAGGTCCTTAGCAATGAAGGTACTCTAAACGCTTTCTCCTAATATAGAGCCTTGTGCAAATCAATATCTATGGAAAAGTTTGCTAAGAATCTGTGGGAGAGAAAGAAATGGATACTCTGCGTTGCCAGTAAAATAATCTCTGTTTTAGACTCAAGCATTAGTGAAGCCTCAGGATGGCTCGCTAACCTGGTAATGATGGCCAGAGTAGTAACCTGAGGGATCTGAATCTGCTGAGGAGTCAGCCCATGTTGTTCCAGCTGCTTTGGGATCAAGTGCCTATGTGCGATCTCTATCTTCTCCTCTTGTGTATACCCTGCAAAACAAGTGATCTTCCACAGTGCCATGCTTTTTAAATGAATCAAATGTATAGTCAATGGATCTTGGATTTACAATGAATTTAAGTATTACTTCAACTAAGATTATTATCAGAAAAAAGAAATTCAATCTCAAATCAATAATTGTTAACATTTCTAACTTATTCACAAATGAATCAAGCATTTACTAAGCACAGTGTTTGAAAGTCTTTTGATTAAATGATGTATCTTTCAAAGAGGAAAAAATTGCAGTCAAGCCTTAGAGATAATTTCCCTTTATCTCAAGTGCTCTGAAATATTACTATTATTTAATAAGAAAATAAACACATCCCATTTCTTTAACATAATTTGATACATACTTGAAAAAAAACATACCCCCCGCCGCCAATTTCAATTAAATAAGCAAAAGTTTATAAGAGAAGGGCTCCAAAGGAGCTATTTCCAGACCAATGACTATAAATGTTAGCAAGAAAACAACAAGAAACTAAGCTGTCCTTATAAAAGTCTTTTTGCCACATGCTGGAATTTTATGGATTTACTGCTTTAATTTGTAGTTTGCAAGCAATTAAAATAAGAGAACAGTGGGATTTATTTAGTATTAGTGACTAAAGGACTTTATTTTGCATACTCCAGTGAAGGAGTAAATACAGTAAAAAAATATATATATATATATATATATATATTTACTTCACAGATCCAACTAAAAAGAGGAATTAAAAAGTACCATGCACTTTCATATAAAAGTGAGGCCAGATTTAATAAGGGGAAAGTTCAGTTCCTTATTAGATACCACTTCTTAACTAGCGTAAATGCTTAAATAATACTTTCCCAGGGAGATGGTTAAAAACTTCAAAATCTGATAGACAGAAGCTAAAGTAACCATCTGAAGATCTCTTTTTGGTTTCTAGACACTGACTTTAGAAGAAATAAATTATTTTTCAGCTATAATTTCAAAAAGTGCTTCAAAGAAAAATGTCTTATTTTTCATAAGAATTGGTCATCTTTTAATGCTAAATTAAATCTGAAATTTATTCTTGGCATCTTACAGAACACACACATACTCTTTATCTATCATGGTTAAAAAACAACAAAGTTTTGCTTTCCCAGACTTTGAATCTACACAAAAGCTGATTTATAAAACAGACTCAGAACTTTTGAAGATTTCTATCTTGAAAATCAACTCTATTCAAAACTAGCTTCTTGACTCAAACCTCTATAGCATGGCCAATTTTAAAAGATTATATTCAGAAAGGCAAGGAATACCAAATAATGATGTAATATGTGAATAAAGTACCTGGCACCTGAATGATCTCCATTCTGTCCAACAGAGCAGGTGGAATAGTAGCAGTGGTGTTGGCAGTTGCTATAAAAAGAACTTGGGAAAGGTCAAAGGCCACATTTAGATAATGATCTGTGAAGTTATGGTTTTGTTCAGGATCCAACACCTAGGGAAGAATAAAAAACTTTTAAACAAATTTAGCGGTATCAATAGAAAACTGTATAAATTAAAACATACATTGCATTAGCAAGGTGGATAGTTCTGCTCAATATAGTTAATTTGGGAAACACAGGGATAAGATTAAAAAACTGGGCATCATTCTTTACATTCCCCCAATTTTAAATATTTTTTTCCTTAACAAAACATGTTCATTGTCAAAAAATTTGAAAACACATAAAAACACAAAATGACAAAAATTAACCTTTTAAGCTGTGTTCCTAAATTTATTAATGGCTTATTGTGTGACCATAAATAAATTACCAATCCTGCAGAACCAGTTTGCCTCTTGGTAACACTGCCTGTCTTAAGTGCTATGGGAACAAAATAATTGTATAGAGTATTCTGAAATGCTTAGGTAGCAGGCAAAATAATAATCACTAACATTATATTCCTCCTCAAACATTATTAGAAAGTCTGGTACAAATTCTTTCACCAAAAGAGACTCCTAGATAAGAATAAACTAGTAAAAAAAAATTACTATGTGACTATATTTTGAAAGCCCACAACGAAAAATTCACATTTTAAAAATGGCTTAAAGCAATGTACCTTATGGTTTATAATAAACAAAATATCAATATCTCTTGAAAATATTTAATTGGATAAATTAGATAATTTAACAGAGCTTCAAAACACTCAGCAACTGTATATATAAAAGATTATATTTTCTTTGGGTTACTGCTCAAATACTTCAAGTCATAGGCCCTCATTGCTGGTAGATCTACACAGGACTTTAAAGAGAGCACCAAGTGTCTTCTTCATATTCTAAACCATAAACATTATCATCACTTTCATTTACACGAAACTAGTATAGAGACAAAAAGAGTTGACATACATATTCAACAAAAAGGAAACAAAGGACTAAAATATTACATATCACATTTTTACCATACAACCATCTTTTTCTTGCTTCTGGTTCCCTTTCTAAAGTTATTTTTTAAAAATTTCCACAAGATAGTCTTAATTTGAGGCCCTTTACATATAATCTCGAATTTTGTTGAACATTCATTATTGCTGGAAGCTAGTGTTTATCTAGAATACAATTCCTGGAAAGCTCTAATAACTGTATTTTCACAAGACTTAATAATGTCTGCTGTAAGATAATTACAAATCACCAAAAAAGTTTTAATTATGTTCTATATAGAATTGGTTAAGAGTAATCTTACTGTCTACGATTTATCTGAAAATTGTTAATACATGTATAAAAAATATGGCAATCTTAAACTCATTAACTTGTTAAAAAAAAAGATATATTCTTCAATGACTTTAATTAAAATTCAATATATACTTGGTTATGTTTTAGAAATGACTGAAATACTTGCCCAAGTGAAGCAACTGTTTTTCCTTAGAATTTTAAGACATTGGGGTTAAAAAAAAAGTAGGAAAATTAATAAAACAGTGTTTCTCAACTATGAATGGGATCTTTAAAATGCAAAAACAGGACACCTAGGTTATGAGGAGAGAAAATTAGTGGTGCCCAATTTGTCTGCCTTCATCTTTTATTCAGGAAAACATAAAAAAGACAGTTTAAACAGCATCTATACTAATCAATATTCTGCTAGATAAGAATTCCTAGTAACCCCACTCAGCTGAAACCTTAAGGCCAACTAGTTAAGTCCATGAAGGGGAAAAAAAATTACAGTAGGGGCTTTTTAGGCATCAAACCTCTGCTTCTTATTCAAACTTCACAGCCAGGGCTTCCACTGCCCAACTATCCCACATACAGGAACTGCTTTCAAGAATGATGAGAGTTATATTTCTCTCTTTCCCCCAATTAAAAGGTCTTTCTATATCAATTCTATGACCATTAATTCCTACCTATGCAGTGTGACTGGGGATGGAAACTTTCTACACCAATTCTAGGACTATTAATTCCTACCTATGCAGTGTAATGGAAAACTGAAAAGGCTGTGATATGGCATTGCATTATTAGTGAAGAGGAGTGCATGCTGAGAATTGTTCTTCAATAATAATTCTGGTAAGAGAAGAACTACAGATGTTTGCAGACAATCCAAGGAGAACTCTTCTCCTTACAGATGATTGGGTAATAGACTAAATCCTTCTTTCACTTAGAAGGATGCAAAATACCAAGAAACTAGGTAGAAGATGTGTATGCAAAGTAGCTGTCAGATTAAAATCTGGCAGGAGTCTGACTTCCGGGAAAATGGCGGACTAGTAAGACACGGGAATCTCTTCTCCAGAAAAATAGCTAGAGGACAAGCTGAAACAGCCCCGAAAAAGATCTTCTAGGGTTTAGGACAGCAGGTGAACGCTGCACACCACCCAGAGGAGAGAGAGACAGAAGAGGGAAATCGCCACAACAGAACCATGAGTTGCAAGTAGCAGCTTCTGCTGCTGCCGGCACCCTACCCCACACCTTCAGAATTCTCAGGCCTCTGGGCCTGCGACCACAGACAAAGGAGGCTTCAGGGATCTGCCACTCCTGGAAAGGGGAGAGAGAGGAACACAGCCTTAGGCTGACTCAGGTTCTGACTTGAAATTTGAGCTGCTGAGCCCCACAGACCCTTCCACACAGCGGTTTGCCCTGGGAGCCTAGAAAGGACTGGAGAAATCCGACCCTCCCAACCTCCCTCTCTTCTAGCCTGGACTAATTGTTGAGGACTCCATGGGAGAGGGGAGAGAGAGACTGGGGCTGACCCTGCTTTGGACTCCCAGGTTTGGTCTGCCCCGTCCCTAGAGCTCTTCCAGGCTGGGTGGGGCTGCGCCATTGTTTGCCTTGGAGCCTGCAAGGGGCTAAAGAAATACAAACCTCCCAATCTCCTCCTCTACTAACAGGGACTGATTGTTGAGGATTCAGAAGGGAGTGGAAATATTTCCTAGCTGGGAAAAGGGGGGCGCTACGAGAGAAGTCTGGAGAACGGTCTCAGAAAGTTTGAATCACAGGGCTCTTAGCCCCCAGACAGGAAGCTCTATCACATTGATCTGGCCTGTGTAACAACAAATACGCTCCGATCAGGCATTGAATTGAGAGCTGCCAACAAGCGCCATCTCCTGGCAGACCAAGGAAGTGCACATAAGAAAATTAATAAGTAAGAGAGGCTTTTCCTGGCCTCTATAGCCTCCCTGCCCAAGGCCCTAGGAAACGACTCTACAACCAATTACTCGGTCCAGTGCCCAGTTTTGAGCAACCAGCAGAACAATCCTAATCAAGGTTGAGCCAAAAATCAAAGAGCTGTGGTAACTCACAGCCTCCTGCCAC